>CM034613.1:781344-891344 GCA_020091685.1 Lutjanus erythropterus
GGGGGGGGGGGGGGGGGGGGGGGGGGGGGGGGGGGGGGGGGGGGGGGGGGGGGGGGGGGGGGGGGATGTGATGTGATGGATGTGATGGGGTGGAGTCGTCTCAACAGGGTCATCACAGAACCAAACAGTATGAAGGACACACAGAGTCCCTGTGTTTTCACTGATGCCTGATGGGATATGTGCCTGTTATTAACTACATTAAAGACGTGTTATAAATATTTGACAGCAGAGGTACAATCATTACATAACAGCATCAGTGGGAACACAGAACCAGAGCGGCCACCACCCTTCAGTCTCCAGCAACACAAAGAAGCCCTCAGTTATAACACAGCCCGCACTTCCACACACACAGACAGGAATGCATCTCGCAGATGAGGTGACTGTGGATCCATGTTCAGCAGGCCTTTGCGTGTGAAGAAGCCCCTCCAGCCCTGCAGCCCACCCACACCTTCTCCTCTTTCTTTCTGCAGGATCACAGCCCACCGCCTCCTTCTCCTCCCAACAATCACTGCGGCTCACTCCCCGCTTCCTCCTCCTCCTCCTCCATCCCTCCGTTCTGATCGTTACCTGGCTCTCCGTCTGAGCAGCATCGCTGGTTCCCCGGGCCCTGCTCTCTGGTGCGGTTGTTGTACAGCTGCAGACAGCTCGGAGCATCTCGAAGGCTTCAGCTGCAGCTGATCCGCCGACAGCTCAGATCAGGCCATGGAGCCGGAGCCCGCAGCAGCAGCTCCCGCCGCCCGACACGGAGATCACTGGATCGGTGCGCGCGATTTCTGAGGGTTCCTGTGGTCCGGAGCGGCTCTGTGCCGAGGTTCTGCTGATCCGCACCGACACACACAGTCCGTCTGATTGTTATACCGACGACCAACACACACAAACACACACTCACACACACACACACACACACTGAACAGAGGGAGACGGAGCGAGACAGAGCGAGAGAGAGAGGAGAACTTCCAGGCCTTTTCAAAATAAAAGCTCAGAACAATCCACAAAGAAGGGCTGTCACCAAGACAATTCTGACCTGAAAAGACCTCATTCTTCTGTTATGGAGTCAAAACAAAGAAAATTATTCATTTTATTCATCCATGTAAACCTTTATTTCTTCTGTGAATTCGAAAGGCGGAAGAAGAGTACTGAGATCTTTTACAAAGTAGTACTACCACAGAGTATAAATACTCTGTTACAACGTCCTGGATTCAATTCTTCTTCTTCTTCTTCTTCTTCTTCTTCTTCTTCTTATTATTATTATTATTATTATTATTATTATTATTATTATTATTATTGTTATTATTGCCGGGGCAGGGCCTTTCTGTGTGGAGTTTGCATGTTCTCCCTGTGTCTGTGTGGGTTCTCTCCGGGTTCTCCAGCTTCCTCCCACAGTCCAAAGACATGCATGCAGGTTAATTGGTGACTCTAAATTGTCCCTAGGTGTGAATGTGAGTGTGAGTGGTTGTCTGTCTCTATGTGTCAGCCCTGTGATGAACTGGCGATTTGTCCAGGGTGAACCCCGCCTCTCACCCAATGTCAGCTGGGATAGGCTCCTGCAGCCCGCGACCTTTATGGAATAAGCGGTTACAGAAAATGAATGAATGAATTATTATTATTATTATTATACTTAAGTAAAAGTACAAACGTACACAGCCTCAAAATATACCTCAAGTACCAAAAGTAAACATATCAGTGGTGGAAAGAGTACTGAAAAGAACAAACTTGAAAATCTACTCATAAAAATACAAATACCCCTCCCAAAAAAACTACTTTATTACAGTAATTTGAGTATTTGTAATTAGTTATTCCACTCCTACTCATTCTACAGTACTGTCAGCAGTTGAGGAAGTATGAGTCAGTCATTCCAAGACTTCACAAGCTTCTGGGGGATCATTGTGTCCTAAAATTCATGACGTCACAGCTGTTTTCTTAAAAAAAAATTGCAATGTATGTTGCAATGTTTGTACATGTTTTTTGCAAAGAGATTGCAGAAACAAGTGAGAATCGAAAAATAAAGTTGAGATTTTTAAATTCTTTTAATCTTTTTTGTATAATTCATTAAAAATGAAAGGCAACATATTCTATCAAACCTTACCAAAAAGGCTAAAGATTACAAAATTAACAAAACAACAAAATACGCTTTAAATTCACCTGGGGGTATTCCACCAAGAAGCAAAATGTATTTGGAGCTCATACTCAAAACTAACTGACAAGTGACAACTCTGTTCTATCACTGCTATGAAGAAAAGTCTGTTTCTGTTGATGCAGTTCTGATTATAAACTCTGGAGGAGCAATAAACACATTTCATAATCAGATTTTGTGTCAAATTGTACATTTTTTTGTAAGTAACCTTGTAATAAGTGATAATGACGATAATATTACAGTGAGAAGTCAAAATAGAAAAATAAACCCTGTCAGGCTGATGCAGGATGAATTATCTCTACATTATCTCTTACATATATGAAGATAATGATGCTTTATTGGCATTCCAAAACGTTAAACATGACAGAATGAATGAGACACTCAGGGTCCAATGGATGTGATAACAATAGTGAAAAAGTCATGAGAAAAACAAACACAATAAAGACATGATAAATGGTAAAAGTATAAAGACAGTATAAAAAGACTGTAGATGAAGCTGGTTAGTGCCCAAAGTGCAGCTGTGCCCAGGTGATATAATATTATACTATTTTTTTTATCTAATTATTGATGCATTAATGTGTATATCTGTGCAGCTACTAAAGGCAAATTATTCATGTAGTACCAAATCATAACAGTGGTCACCTCAGGGACAGGTCTGGACCATACTCCTTGAGGAAATCTTCCTTTTAACAGACAGAAACCTGAAGTGAAACCAGACACTATGGTGGGCAGCCATCAGCCAGAGACAGAGAGACAGAGACACTGTGTGTGTGTGTGTGTGTATAATTGTGGTGGACAATGCTAAATCACTACTCAAACTGAGAACAGGTTGTAATGAGAAAAATACATGGAATCACAGTTCCACAGAGGAGCTGCTTTTCAAATGACAAAGATCGTGCTTTTATTTTGAAGGCACACAGGGAGTGTTGTCAGTTTGACAAAGTAGGTTTGCTGAATCTGACGTCAGCCTGTGATGATGATGACGCTGACTGAAAGGCTTCCAGAGATAAAGCTCCACCTTATCTCACATTATTCATTTTAGGGGGTACTTGTACTTTTATTAATATGGTTTTAAAATTTTCAATTGTGTAATTTTAGTCTTACTTAATTATGCATTATGTAATCTACTTTGCTATTCAAATCATAATTCACTACTAGGACTATAAATTGATTTAATGTTCAGTCCCCTCCTAAGCTTTTTTTTTTTAGCCAATAAGGTGATCCGATTGTGAACGAGCCAATGAAAACCCTGAGATTTGGTGGAAAGAACAAACCTCTGCAGCAGGCTCAGGTTTGGAGACGTCATCTTGACCACTGAGCAGAACAGAGCAGGAGTTTGGAGTCATTCAGACTGAAGATTTAGAGAAGTGGCGTAGTGATTAATCTGACAATAAAGATACAATCACACAAAAAACTGAGTGAAAGGGAGCTCAGAAGCTCAAAATAATTATTTGTAATAAGAAGTGAAAACATTGTTTAGAAGTTGTACTCACTTAAAAATGTCCCCCAAAAACGTCCCAAAAATATTTTAAGTTTCGAGGTAAATATTTTTGAATTTTATTAAGTCGTTAAGCCAGTTAATGACCAGAAGATAAATATAGGGTGAAACAAAGTTGAATTAATATGATTTTTTGAAAGGAAAATAAACAAAAAGGAGTTTGCTGATGCCATCATTCTTACCTTTACTTCACTTAAATTCAACTTTTGAATTCTTTTTTATCAGTTGCTTTTCCTGAATAATTGTTAATAATTGATGAAAATTGTGGGGTGGGTGGGTGTGAACTTTTTTCAACTCTTGATAGGGCGACATGCCAGAAAAATTTTGAGTTTACTGAACATGAAATAATGGATTTTTATACTTAAAATTGAGTGAATGAAAATTCTGAGTTGCATTGATTTAAAGTATTTGAGTTGGCTTAATCAATCATTTTTAATTTAACTGTAATCAACTAACTCCAAATATTTAAGCTCTGATAAACTCAAACTTTTGAGTTTATGAAGTCAAGAAAAGTGTGGCACCTGACTGCCTCAATATATTTAAGTACTAGTAACATATTTATGCCTTTATTCAGACAGGACAGCTGAAGATATGACAGGAAGTGTGGAGAGAGTGTGGGGAGATGACATGCAGCAAAGGGACGCAGGCAGGAGTCAAACACTCACAGCCTCAGGACATGGAGGACGTTCTACTAACTGAGCTGCCAGGTCGCCCATGAAAAAGCTTTTCTAGGGAAATACCTTCCACTCCACTTCATTTATTTGACAAGTCACTAAATTCTTTACAGATAAAGCATGTTTTTCAAAACATGTTTTTCAATCAAAGTAAGAATAATAATGTAGAAATGATCATTACCTCTAATCAAGGGTGGAAGTAACTATTTCGAAATACTCAAACTACTGTAATTAAGTAGTTTTTTGGGGGGGTATTTGTACTTTTATGAGTAGATTTTCAAGTCTGGACTTTCCTTCATACTTAGGTGTGCATTACAAGGTGTAATCTACTTAGTTACTTTTAAAATCATAGTTAAGTACTGTGTACGATTTGAGTTAATATCAAAACCTTTCATGTACATTTTAGAAGCCAATCAGGTGATCTGATCACAGACGGGCCAATGAAAATAATGACGGACAAAAGAAAAACAAAACAAAACGCTGTGGCAACACACATTTGAAGTAAGGATGTGAATGATTAATCACTAATTGATTAATGCAGATAAGAATTTAACCAATTAAAAATGTATTCATTGATATTTGATTAATAGTCATTACAGAAATTTGCACCTCCTTTGACATTGTTTTGTCTGGTGGAGCCATTTTTTGAATAAGAAAACTTAAACTTTGACTTAAAATGAGAAAAAAGTGACAAAAAATGAAAAAAATGAAAATGAGGAAATAAACGTGTTTTGTATCTTATACATAATTAATCATTAGTCAGTTGTAGTGTTTTCTACAATTTATTAAGGAAAATGCAAAAATGGTGCAACCCCAGTTTGGAGAGGTGACTGTGACTTCAATGGTCAAAAGTAACTAATACTCTGAGTAGTTTTTGCAATGACTACTTTGACTTTTACTTACTTACTAAGACATTTAAGTGCAATACAATCTGTGCAGTAATGTTCAATATGCAACCTTCACTGTTTCTGTTTACAGTTGTGATGAAAAGAGAGCTTAGTCAGAAGGTGAACCTCTCGATCTACTGGTCAATCTTTGTTCCTACTCTCATCTGTGGTCATGAATGGTGGGTCAGGACTGAAAGAATGAGATCACAAATACAAGTGGTTTTCTCAGGAGGGTGGCTGGCATCACCCTTAGGGACAGAGTGAGAAGCTCAGTCATCCATTAGGAACTTGGAGTAAAGCTGCTCCTCCTTTGCATAGAAAGGAGCCAGTTGAGGTGGTTCGGGCATCTTGTAAGGATGCCACCTGGTCGCCTCACCTAGGGAGGTGTTCCAGGCACATCCAGCTGGGAGGAGACCACGGGGCAGACCAAGGACTAGGCGAAGGGATTATATCTCTGCCCTGGCCTGAGAACGCCTCAGGATCCCCCAGTCAGAACTGACTAATGTAGCCAGGGAACAAGATGTCTGGGGTCCCCTGCTGGAACTGTTACCTCCCCGATCTGATTTTGGATAAGTGGTTGAAGATGGATGATGGACTATTTCTGTTTATTTGCTCCTTTGTACTGAGTCCTACTCAGGGGTGGAAGTAACTCATTACAAAACTCAAATTACTGTAATTAAGTAGTTTTTTGGGTACTTGTACTTTTACTGGGCACTTTTACTTGGGTAGTGTTCTAACACCAGTACTTTTACTTGAGTAATATTTTAGTAATGTAGTGTAGATATGCAGTGCTCTTTACACCACTTGTCTTACTTATGCAACTGAGTATTTTTACTTTATTATTGTATATGTTTATCTTATGACTGTTCTGTCTTTTGTTACTACTCTTTTACTGACCTACTCCTTTTGCTTCCCAGCAAAACTTTTTTTTTTTATATGATTATACTTGTATAAATATCTTGAATCCTGAATGTTGGATCTTGAACTGTGCAGACATTTTAATCATGTGGTGAAATGAGCAAACAGCTCTTTTACCAGACACTCTTTCCACTTCCTGTACATTCATGCTTCATGGTTGGTCAGTGACATTTTTACTGCAAAGACGACGACTTCCCTGCAGCCACACTGCACGCTCTGCTGACTGTGTGGGATGAACGTTCAGAATCTGTAACACTAATGAACACTCTCTCTAACAGTTCAGATCTGTGTGCAGCACGGTCCGGCCCCTTGAGAGTGTTTTGCTCCCCGCAGAGTCAACAAGTGTTGTTGAGCTCTGCAGGTCTCCGCTGCTGTTCAGTAACCTCACACTGCTGCAGCTGTTACAACATGTCAACGTTACACACCAACCAGGAGCCTGCAACTGCTCTTCATGTAACTCTCTGCTGTCTGTGCTCAACACTGTCAGTTTAAGGAGTCACTTTACTGGGTGTATGTAGGAGTGATGTATTAACACATGCAGCCAAGGGTGCACATGGGAGGATGATGAAATTTACATCACTTGACCTTTACAGCTTAGTTAACACTGTATATCCATAAAGTGCTTTACATGAGCTTCTCTCATAATGTGGTTGATGTAATAGTGTATTACAAAAATACATGACAAACTACGATTCCAAAAAAGTTGGGACATTATGGAATAATTTGCAAATCATTTTTAACTTGTAATCAAGTGAATACAGTACAAAGATGTTTAATGTGCAAACTGATTAACTTTATTGTTTTTTATAAGTATAAACACAATTTTGAATTTGATGCCTGCAACATGTTACAATAAAGTTGTGACAGGATTTAGAATACAATTTAGAAAAAATATCTAATTGCATTTATCTTGACTGATACGATTTGTGATATTAGAGATAATGGTCATTTTTACTACCCAACCTCAGAAACAGATGAGAGCTTACCATCCTCCACTGACACCGCCCTGTTTTTTACAATCTGTTACAATTACAGATGCAGCAACTGGCCCCAGTGCAATTTCACTCACAAAACCACAATCTTCATCCACCCACACACTGGAAAATCCTTGGATATCAAAGGGGTGGCATGGCCTGAGTTGGTAAAACGACCAGACCAATGAAAACAAGAATTTCAGGACGCACATCCAACATTTGCTACCATGACACCAGAAGACCAGTGGCGGTGCATTTTATACAAGCTTCACATAAAGTAACTGTAAGCTCTACAAGGGTTAAACAATAAAAAAAAAACAATAAAAAACAATAAAATAATGTGTTGTACTTACATGTGACTTTTTGCCTTATATGTATGGATGTATAACTGCTCTGGTGTAGACATTTCCCCCCCAGCTTATAGTTCTATATGACATACATCTTATGTATTTTTCCACTGCTGAAGGAGGGATGTTTACATGCTACTCTGTTCTAGACATGTTTGGTACATCACTGTGGTGTTTTTCATTAAGTATCACTACTATTTTTATAGTAATAGAAGCAGCTCTATAAAATTATAAAACTATAAAAGTATTTTTTGCAATATTTTCACCTTGAATTTGCACATCAGTATGAGGGTTTTTACCTGATCTTCTAGTCATGTAATATTCAAGGTGGTGCTCGAGGCATATATTTGTATTTTTGTATTACTCTTGTACTGTATAATATCTCTACTGTGTAAGTACAATGTGTGATCACATGATTTGTCAGGTTGTGTATATATAGAGGTGTATTTTCTCATGTTGTTGATGTCTGATGAAGGGCTGGGGCCCAAAATGTCACATGTGGTGATACTATTAAATCACTATAAGGAGCGGTTTCTGATGTGTGGACTTAATTTTGTCTTTTAATAAAGGTAATTTTACATCATTATTCTAATTTTGATTGAAAAGCATGTTAAAATGACTATGGTATGATTTTTTTTTTCAGGATAATGAAGATGTTTTTTAAAGTCTTAGTATATGACATGTCTGCCTCATCACAGTAATTCACTTAAACGTTTAAAGACACATTTTGCCTTTAACAAATATTGCACCTCCTGTGATCTGAAAATAGCAGAAAAACCATACTGTGATTTTGAAAGACACCTGTCTGGAACATTCCACAGGTAAACAGGTGAGCTGGTAACAGGTGACATGATTGGGTATTAAAGGGGCGTCCTGGAAAGGACGTTCACAAGCATGGATGGGGTGAGGTTCAACACTAAGTGAAAAACTGCAAACAGTCCATCTTCAATCCATAATATCGTTAAAAGATTCAGAGAATCAAGAGAAACCTCTGCATGTAAAGGACAAGACTGAAAACCAGCACTGAATGTCTGTGACCTTTGACCCCTCAGGCAGCACTGCATTAAAAACTGCATTAAAACATCATCATCATTGTATAAAGGATACTACATGGGCTCAGGAAAGAAAGACATATATCAACAACATCCAGAAACACTGCAGACTTCTCTGGACCTGAGCTCATCTGAGATGGACTGACGCAAAGTGGAAAAGTGAGCTGTGGTCTGATGAGTCCACATTTCAGATTGTTTTCAGGCTAAAGAGGAAAAGGACCATTCAGATGGTTACCAGTGATAACACTTCTAAATACAGCAGCTGTGATGGTATGGGGGTGTGTTAGTGCCCATGGCATCATGGGTAACTGTCACATCTGTGAAGGCCCCTTTAAAGCTGAAAAGTACATACAGGTTTTGGAGCGACATAAACTGCCATCCAGACGACGTCTTTTTCAGAGACGTCCCAGCTTATTTCAGCGAGACACGTTGTGCACATGTTCCAACAACGTTAAGAGTTCAGGAACTAGACCTAGACTAGACCTGTCTGCAGTCCAGACCTGTCTCCCATTGAAAATTCACATTATGAAGCACAAAATGCAACAACAGTGACTGTGGACTGTTGAGAATCTGAAGTCATATATCAAGCAAAAATGAGAAAGAATTTCACTTTAAAACTTCAACAGTTAGTGTCCTCAGTTCACAAATGCAGAATGTGTGATGTAACACAGTGGTAAACATGAACCTGATCCAACTTGTCATGCAACATTTTCTTAAAAAAACAGTGTAGAGATTCATAAAATAATCTCTCAATCATCACTTGTTGTGGTGTGTAGCCACAAACAAAGTACAGTGCACAGGTATTGAGGTCAAAACTGTCCTCTGCTCTGCTGAGAGCTGCAGAAAGAGTTTTACTCACACACACACACGCACACACACACACACACAGGCAGAGCACACTGAGGATCTCTTGGCTGTTTTCACACAAAATCTGGTGTTTGTACAGAGTTGTAGCTGTGTTTATTTGTGCTTTAGAACCAGACAAGAACCTTTAATTCCTCTGAATCACTGCTTTGTTCTCACCAACGCTGCTCTCTCTCCTGATTCACACTCATGTCTCTCGCCCTCTCTCTTGTTCTGTGAGCCGGGTGCATTTACAAACAATGTTCTTGATTCTCTCTTTAACATTTTACTCATCATGTTCCTGCATCATTCTCAAAGATAAGACAATATTTTTTTTCTCATATATGACTTTATATTGTAGCTTTATGTCAAATGAGGCTGCAGCTAACAACTATTTTCAGTGTCAATTAACTGGTTGATTATTTTCTTGATTAACTGATTCATAGTTGATAAAATGTCAGAGAATGGAGAAAAATGTTGATCAGTGTTTCCCAGAATCCAAGATGACGTCCTCAAATGTCTTGCTGTGTCTATTCGGTTTAGTGTCCTGAAGGAGTAAAGAAACCAGAAAATATTCAGTTTTAAGAAGCTGAAATCTGAGAATTTTGACCTTTTCTTTAAAAAACAACTACTCAAAGTGATTAATTGATTATCAAAAGCGATTATATCAATAATGTGCTCTGAAGCTCTGATGTCAAATCATGTCTTCATTACCATTATACTATGACCATGGATTTATATTATAAAGAACTGGACTGACAGGTTTGGAGGCGTGCCTACGATCATTCTTGTGAGAGCTGCTCAGTGAAGCCAACTTTGGTGTCACAGCTTCTGCATATGCTTCACTAGTTGCTAGAAAGAAGATAGAAGTTGTGCAACAGAAAATCTGGGTGTTGCATTTTCTTGACAACACAGAAAAGGTTAGATTGATGTTTACCCCCACAAAATATACATTATTATATATAATGTATAAGCTTTACTACAAAACATACAGCCATAACACAAGTGCTTTAGTCACTGCTCAGTCCACAGGCCTATACACCACATGTACATGAAACTTTACTGGGACACAGCCAGTTTACAGCTTAAAGGGCAAGACAGCATGATCTTAAATTGTTCAATTACTTCATTAGACTGCAAAGTCTTTGTAAGTTCCCTTTAACACAAGAGTCAGGGGTCTCTAAAGCCGGTCCAACACTATGGTTCACCTGAAGGACAGTCCAAAACACAATGATATTAAGTTTACTCTCATAATAAAGAAGACGGCAGAAACCAGAAAATATTCAAATTTGGAGAGCTGAAATCAGGGAATTTGGACATTTTTATTAAAAAATGACTCAACATAATTAATCGCTTATCAAAACTGGCAAGTAATTTAATGATTAATCATTGCAGCTCTGATGTAGACACTATGTCAAACTGGCTTCAAAGCACAGTGCACTTCCTGGGGGCTTAAATATGACTTTTATTTCTCTGAACTTAAAGGAGCATTATGTAGGATTAGTGGCATATAGTGGCAAGGTTGTAGACTGCAAAAAACACAACAAATTAAACTCTGGTATACAGCAAAAGACATAAGGTTCATTATTTATCAGTTTACAACACACAGTTGTATAATGAAATTCTGGTTGTAGTCCCTTTATGCTGCTCTCGAAAGAAAAATGATGGCTGAATGGCTAAGTCATAAAAGTAAAAGTATTTTTTCTGGTGGAGTCGGAGGATAAGTTGAGGAGCCTCACAGTGTGATGGAAGAAGCTGCCCTGTAGTCTGATGGTAGGACAGCAGGTACTGTTGTATCTCTTGCCAGAGGGCAGCAGGGTGAACAGGCTGTGGTTACTCCTCAGTCCCTCCAGGATTTCATGGGCCTTTTTTGGGGATTGTTATGGCCTAAAATAGTTTCCTAAAAAAATTAAGATGCATGTTGGGATGCCTTTAAGGCATTTTTTGTGATGAAATTACCAAACCAAGAGAAAATTGCAAAAGAAAGTTTTTTGGGTTTTTCTTGTTTTGTGTTTTTTTTTTTTTTTTTGTTTTTTTTGAATAATTCATTAAAAATGAAAGGCAACTTGTTCAAAAACTTGTTTATGGGGGAACAAAAACTCACTCTGTTCTGAATGTTCTCACTAACTTTACCAAATAGACTCAGAATTACAAAAATCTGCTCTACTTGTAACTGAAGGAGTGCATCTGAGGGGTATTCCACACAGAAGCAAAATCTTTTTGAGCTCAAACTCAAAAACAGCACAAATTTATGAAGGGCACAGAGCGTTGATAAATGTCAAGACCAATGACAAATTTGTTCTTTTCAGTACCTGTGACAAAATAAAAAAATATATAAATGCAAAAATTTGTGAATAATAACACAAAACATTGAGTCAGCTCCTTAAGATGTATGATGTTTGTGTGGGGGAATGCTGTGACTGGTGGACCTCGTGGGAAGCTACAGTGATTGGTCAAAGTTGCAGAAAAGTAGCAGCATTTGGATAAAATTACAAGGTTGTACAGAATTCATTGAAATTTGTGTGAATTGTTGTGATCACAGTGTCGCTGGAGGGACTGCCTTCTATCCTATACTGTACTAGTATGTCAGGGACAAATCATCACATCGTCCTCCAGTGAAGCAGACAGTTGCAGCATCATGCTGCAGGGGGAAGCGTCCCAGCAGCAGGGACTGGGACACAGGACAGAACTTGTGTTGAAGATTGGAGCCTCTGAGCAAACAGGGTGTCATGCTGTACGAGCAAAATACCCAGAATAACACTTTTACTTGCTGTTTTGGGCTAGAATTGACTAACCTTGACATAAATTAAGAACAACAACCCAAAGCACAGTGGAAAAAACACTTGACGTAAAGAGTGATTCTAAAATTAAACTTTGTCTGGATTTGACATTTTTTTCATGTGAAAATTTTAAGTAAAAAGTTGATGTCGATTATTTTAATTTTTCAGAATCACATACCCAACCCTTTTTTTATAAATGATCACAATTTCCCAGAACCAAAAGTGATGTCAAATGTCTTTTTTGTCCAACTAACACTGTCCTACCAAGGAAAAAGGCATTCACTTCATTTCATATGGATAAATATCTAAATCTAAAATTTGTTTTATTTTGGAGAAAATAGGGGATCGCAATTACAGTAACTGCAAAAAGCTGTAGGGAAACCACAGCAAACCACTGTAACTTCAATTACTGTATTCTAACATGTCAAATATCTGCAAGAAAATGAAGAAACATGTCAGCTATGTGCATTACACTGGAAAAATATTAAAATAAGAGCATTTTTAAAGCTAAAGTGATCAGATAAAATAGAAGTTAGTGCCTATTGTGTTGGTATAACTCAATATTTTTTGGTCAGCTCTGCAAAGGCAGAATACAGGAACTTCCAAATAAGGTCAAAGGACAAATCAGAGGTCAGGATTAATATGCAGAAACAATAACCTGATATTAAGATACAAAACTGAAACAGATACAATTACAACAAGAAAACTCTGGGAAGTTACTGACTTTTTCTTTGGTAGTGCAGAACAGTCCAAACCCAAATTATTGATTAATCAACTAATTACTGCAGCTCTACAAAAAGAGAATTATTATTTCAATTATCATTAGGGTGTTATGAATATTGTAAAAAAAAAAAAAAAAAAAAAAAAAAAAAAAAAAGAAGAAGAAGAAGAAGAAGAAGAAGAAGAAGGCATAAAAAAAGAAAAAGAAGTGTTATGTTCAGATATCAACAATCTTTCTCCATAATCACACGTCTCCAGACAAACAAACAGTGGAACAGTGAACAGGTCTGGATGTTCTGCAGAGGTTCTTCTCCTCCACCTTCATCCTCATTTACTCACTAACTCCACCTCCAGGGTTTAAAGGATCAGAGGCCCTGAGAGCAGAGATGGAGATGAACACACAAGCTTCAGCTTCAGTTAAAGCTGACATTTGTTTCTGTAACCACAAGGCATCAGTGGACATGAGAATAATGTGAGCAGCTCTGAGCTCCTCACAGATCCTGCTGAGGAAAATCTCTCTCTGGAAGCCTGACAGGGCCCATGTTAGCCTGGAAAAACAACATTCAACATTGTATGTGTCTCTCTTATCAACTAACTACCTCTTTCTCATCTAATTATTCATCTGAATAGTATTATTATGAGAAGCAGCAGTTAGAAGCTGGTACTCTTAAACAGAGGCCGTGTTTTTCACTGTCAGACTCTCCTGTCAGCAATCAGGGTACAAGCAGCCCTCCCAGGAACTACAAATGTAGTCCAAGGACTAGCTGGGAACACTGTGTAATTAGTCCAGATACGCAGAGGCAGATTGTTACTGTTCACTGTTTGTTGAGTAACAGCATGACTGTGTTCCTACTGAGGCTGGCTGTTTTTCTGTCGTCAGTTTTTCCTCTGTGGGAACACATCTGAATCTGAGCTGACCTTTTAAAAGACACAAGTCACACAATAACACAAGCAAACCAACAGACTGAGGCAGCAGTACTGCCCTACAAAGGAAAAAGACACTTTTTTTGGTCAAAAATTAATAATAATCATTTTTGTGACATTAAGACATCCTTTGTCATGTGGACAAATATCTTCTCTCAAATGTGTTTTATATTAGAGAGGGTCAAAATTACAGTAACTGCAAAAAGCTGTAGAGAAACCACAGCAAACCATCATAACTTCAGTTACTGTGTTCTAACATGTCAAATATCTGCATGAATAATGGAGAAATGTATCAAATAAGTGCATTATACTGCTATATATGACAAAAGTACACAAAAATAGTAAAATAAGAGCACAGAGTCAGAACTCTCAGACTCTGATCCCACATGTGAAAATGCATTAAAATAAAGCATTGAGTGTCATATTTTACTGGAAAAGGTTTGATGGTATTTTTTTTCTTTTGCTGCATATTGACTTTTATATTAATTAAAATTAAAATGACTAAAATGCTATTTTATCAGAATACAAATATCAGTAGCTTCAAATGCTCAGAAACATCTCAAAACCTACATAATTTGATTTTAAAAGTTACTTGGAGCATCGCAAGCATACTATAATAAATGTTATAAATACATATATAACAATAATAACAATAATGTAAAGAATAACAGTAAAAGGTGCATCATAATTTGGCATCATCGTCAGGCCGAGGATTTGATCATATTTGTCATTATTTGTCATTTTAAAGCTGAAGTGATCAGATTAAATGGAGGTTTCTGCCTTTTGCTTTGGTATGACTCAATACATTTTGGTCAGCTCTTCAAAAGCAGAACACAGGAACTTCCAAATAAGGTCAAAGGTTAAATCAGAGGTCAGGATTAATATGTAAAAACAATAACCTGATATAAAGATATCAAACTGAAACAGATACAATTTTTCTGACTGCAGCTATTTTGGCTCAACAATTAGAAAACATTAAAGTTATGTTTCTCAGTTCTGCACTCTGTGAAGTTACGGAGTCTTTCCTTTGTAGAGCAGAACAGATCAACAACGTCTGGGCTTTCTAAAGAGTGAAATCTGACTTGTATAACAGCAGTTTCCCATTTGAAAATGATGCCTGATGGTGAGGTAAAGCAGTGGAAATATTCTAAATATAGTGTACACTAAAACAGATTTTTTTTCAGGTGTCCAAACACTCTGCTTCTCTAAACTGGGGATGTGCTGACCGCCATCTACTGTAGGCAACACACTGACTGTGGATACAACCACACCCACACTGCAAATAACACAAAGTATCCCTTAAAGTTTCTTGTGGCTGAAATTAGTACAAACACTTGATCAAAATGATCAGGAACATTTCAACAAAATTATTCTGACAAAAATATCAGTTTTTAAGTCGTAAACGGAGAAGAGATTACTGGATCATCAGATCAGTTTTTCAGCTGTTATGTGAACATGAAAAGTAACTGAAACCAGTTGAACCAGTTATATTAGTTAATAAGTAAAAAGAGCCATACAAGCTCTGACATGTGTCCTGACTCGATTTTGAAGGGAATCCCTGCAGTATCCAAGTCCTCCAACATGCCGCTCGCACATCATCACACCACACACAGTTCAGACAGCGTGCACGTCAATGTGGCTCCAAGTTAAGGATCTACACTGAAGATTTAGATCAAAAACATGGTGTAAATGACATCTTTCAATTCAACTTGGCATGTTGGGGCTTTAGGAGACTTGGATTACACCAGACGTGCAGTATGGAGGCATTTTATGTTGTGTGTGTTTTTCTGTTGGTTTTTTCCATTTTAACTGGTCACCATTCACTTCCACTGTTTTCTGTGAAACTCCAGCAGTGTTTCGTGGACTGTTATGGCGTTAAAAATCACTGAATGCAAAGTAAATTCTGACCAACCTGATGAGTACAGAGTCAGTGCAGCAGGACGCAGCTCTGGGTCTAAACTTAGACATAAAGCCTCTAATCGGTTAACTGGTGCCTTTTTAAGGATCACCAAACCAGCTGCTCCTGACAAGCCTCCTCCTCCTCCTCCTCCTCCTCCTCCTCTTCTTCCCCCTCCTCCATATGGTTCAGTCCAGTCCATCACTGAGTATGAACCACAAAGACCAGTCTGAGGCTCATCAGGTGTAAAACACAATACAGCTGCTCAGAATGAGGTGGGATTTTGACTGTTTCAAGGCAAAAAGTAGAATTACAACTGTTTTATTCGTAATTTAAAAAAATGGATAGTCTACCTGGAATGTGTACTTGAATGTATTTGATTGGCCAATGCAGCAGGTTAATTTTTGCTAAACAACTTTTTGCCAGAGCTCTCTGGGCAACATGGCAACAATGCCATGTTGTTGTTGTGGTCCCAGCATGTGTGCCAACTCCTGTACACAGTCCTGTCCAGGGTTGTCTATTAGCAAGAATCTGGTGATATGATTTATATCACAATACAGGTGTTACCATTAAATATGCCGTGATATTGTCATTGTTTTGGGTTTTTGTTGGGTGTTTCCTGTTTTATTTTGTAATCCTGGTCCTCCCTCATGTGTGCTGACTTCACTTCCAGTCTTTGTCCTTTTCCCGCCCTTTTTGATCGCCATTTGTTTCGCCTGTGTCTGATTGGTTACTTGTCTGTTTAGTCCTTGTATTGTATTGTCCTTGTATTGTGTATTTCTCTCTTTCTGTGTCAGTTTGTTTGTAAGTTTTGAAATAAACTTTAAAAAGTTTTGCTGACTGATAATCTTTAGTTGAGATAATTTACTTTTCTTCTTTATATAAACTTGAATCTTTGAGTTTTACAAACTAAAAAAAAGAAAAATCAAAAATTGGTCACAGTGAGCTGCAAACTTGATTTTTCTTTTTTAAGTGCCTGAAAAATTAAATAGAAAATATTAAAATGTTAAATACAAGGTTTTGATTTTCTAAAATTCAAAGCTTTAAGTTGCTCTAAAGAGGAAAAGTAAACTATCTCAACACTCATGTCAAAAATTTTCAAAACTAAAGAATTTGAGTTCGGCTCAAAACTCAAAAGTCTCTGTTGCCTTGAAATTTTGAGTTTTCTCAACTTTTTCATTTTTACAGTGCACCCTTATATAGCAAGTGTGTTCATTTCTACTTCCCTCCTTCTTCTTATCACGTGCATAAATACATTTGCTATCTGATTGCTGTTTTGAAAGGAAGCAGGAGAGGAAGCACAAGGTTGGGTTTACCACACACACGCCAGTGATCAACAAAGAGCTGTGCAGACCATTCGTGTCAGATCTCTAGATGCACAGGCCGGATATTATTTAATTGCCGAGCTTTGCTGTGCATATGCAAGCTTGCCGAGCATGTGCATGAACCCTGCAGGGGGGCTTCTTTTCTTCTTCTCTTCCCCAACCCTCCATCACTCTCCTCCCTTGTACCTCTCACCCACTCACACTTCATGCAATAAAGGAAGAGAGTTAGACCACAGTTTACAACCTCTACTCCAGATTTCAGTCTTTCGAAAGCCCCATTCCCAGTTCTGTTCTGGAACTTCTCAATCACTGGCAGTTCAACACACCCCCACACTCCCAGTTACCAGCCATCACTGGACGTTTGGTTAGAGCACACTTTAAACATTATGACTTCAGGCATAACATTATGACCACCTGTCTAATATTGTGTTGATCTCCCTTTTGCTGCCAAAACAGCCCTGACCCATCGAGGCATGGACTCCACTAGACCCCTGAAGGTGTGCTGTGGTATCTGGCACCAAGATGTCAGCAGCAGATCCTTAAGTCCTGTAAGTTGTGAGGTGGGTTCCCAGGTAAGCGACACACACACCCGGCCATCCATGTGATGTAAAAGAAAACGTGATTCATCAGACCAGGCCACCTTCTTCCATTGCTCCATGATCCAGTTCTGATGCTCACATGTCCATTGTTGGTGTTTTCGGCGGTGCACAGGGGTCAGCATGGACACCCTGACTGGTCTGCAGCTATGCAGCTCCATACACAACAAACTGTGATGCACTGTGTATTCTGACACCTCTCTATCAGAACCAGCATTAACTTCTTCAGCAGTTTGAGCAACAGTAGCTCGTCTGTTGGATCGGACCACACAGGCCAGCCTTCACTCCCCACGTGCATCAGTGAGTCTTGGCCGCCCATGACCCTGTCACCAGTTCACCACTGTTCCTTCCTTGGACCACTTTTGATAGATACTGACCACTGCAGACCAGGAACACCCCACAAGAGCTGCAGTTTTGGAGATGCTCTGACCCAGTCGTCTAGCCATCACAGTTTGGTCCTTGTCAAACTCACTCAAATCCTTACGCTTGTCCATTTTTCTGCTTCTAACACATCAACTTTGAGGACAAAATGTTCACTTCCTGCCTGATATATCCCACCCACTAACAGGAGCCATGATGAAGAGATAATCAGTGTTATTCACTTCACCTCTCACTGGTCATAATGTTATGTCTGATCGGTGTATAATAAATTGGAATTTGAATTGCATATAATAAATAAAAAAATAAAAAATGAAAACAAAACATAAAGCTAATAGTACATGGCAGCCATGTTGAATCACAGATACAGGTACAAAAACACAAAAGAAAAACCACCAAGAGTTACAGCCAGTCATTAAACAATAAATATATTCTAAACCCCTCCAAACTAATAGAAATTAAAAAAAAAAAAAAAAAAAAGATATGGATCGCATAAATGTATAGACACTAATAGAACTGCAATGATTAATCAGTATATTGATTTATTAAATTAATCACCAACTATTTTGAGTAATTTTTGAGAAAAATTCTCTGATTTCCACTGTTTAAATGTGAATATTTTCTGGTTTCTTTACTCCTCTCTGACAGTAAACTGAATATCTTTGAGTTGTCGACAATACAAGACATTTGAGGATGTCATCTTCAGCTTTGGGAAACACTGATCAACCACTTTTCACCATTTTCTAACACGTTATAGGCTCATTAATCAATCGAGAAAATAATACACCTTTTGATCGAATATGACAGTAATCGTCAGTTGTAGCCCTAGACACCAACACAAACACACACACACACACACACACACACACACACACACACACACACACACACACACACACCTGAATGTGCAGGACCAGACAAACACACCAGAGTTCATTTGAAAGGTTCACACAACACCTGTAAGTCTGATTAACTGTCATATTATAATCGTCAACACACAAGATGCCTGAGCAGCACCTCTATGTGAGAGGATTGTGACAGGATGTGACAAATAACTTAGAACAGTCATTCCCAAACACCGGGTCGAGACCCACAGGTGGGTCATAGGAGATTTTATTTGGGTCTGTAAAATGAAAATTTTATATCTGCAGTACAGCTTTTATAAAACATTTGTAAAACAACAAAAAGTTTATGTTGTTTTACTGATCAGAGGAAAAAACAAGAGCATGTTAATGCTGCCTAAATCTGCTTCTAAATCTGCATTTATTTCTCATTTATAAAGTATTTAATGTGTGTATATGCAAGCATCAAGATAACACAAGGTGATATATAAATGACAGCAAAAACATTCAGGAATGTTCATTTATGTCTTCCCAAGATTTACTGATAAAGATTGTGATCTGGGTCGTGATGGTTTGTTATTTTTAAAAACTGGGTCCCCAGAAAAAAAAAAGTAGAGAGAAGTGAGTGAGGACGACTGTATTACTGCAGTGGTACTTTGTTCTACAGTATTTACTGAACTTACAAAACCCTCCACAGTCACACATGTAGCACAATATATGAAGCTCCCATAACACATGACTTGTTTCTCATGGGAGTCATGTGCGGAGCCTGTCGTAGTGTGCAGTGCATGACAGGACAGAATTCAGTTTGACGACCATGTCATCAAACAGCTGAGACAGCACCACTCACTGGCATGATCGGTTACTTCAGCAACACAGGACATGTCCTCACAGTGTCTCTGAGAGTATATTCAACATTGGAAAGTGATATTCAAAGAGAAAAAAGGTGAACAGAGGCAGCTTCATGAAGCAGTGATGTCAAAGACAAACTCTGTCTCTGACTGGACAGAGACAGACACTGGACAGAGACAGTGACTGGACACAAGAAATGGTACAAATATGAAACTAATGATCATTCAGTTCCTACACTATAAAAACAAAAAATTGAGAAAACAACTCAAATTCTTACGTTTTGAAAAAGTTTTACCAACTACTGATCTTTTCTTGAGAAAATTTACTTTTCTTTTCTTCTTCTTTTCTTTAGATAAACCTAAAGCTTTGAATTTTAGAAAATCAAAACCTTGTATTTAAAAAATGTTTATTTGATATTATTTTGTCTAGCGGAGCCATTCATTGGATAAGGAAATTTAAAATTAAGCTTAAATAAGGGCTTAACTAAGAAATTTGACTAAGAAAAAAGAGAAAATTTGTCACACATCTGTAGAATTCTATTGCAAAACATAAGTTTGGTTGATAAGAGCACAGTAACATCTGATTTAATGTGATGAAGAGGAGAAATAATCATTTTGTATATAAATATGTCATTTACCACAACTGTAAGGTGCTGGAAGAGCTTGAAAATGCTTGAAAGGTGCTTGAATTCCACTTTGGAAAAGGTGTACGTTCCCTGAAATTATGATTTTAGTTGACACATGCAAGTCTGATTTTGAGGATCTCTGAGCAGAAAATGTGTTGGAGACCCCCTGTGATTTCTGGCACACCCCCTAAGGGGAGCCAAGACCCCAGGTTGGGAACCAATAGGAGACTTGGATTACACCAGATGAGCGGTATGGATGCATTTTATGCTGTTTTATTTGGTTGGGTTTTTATTTTTTACGTTGAAAACTGGTCACCATTCACTTCCATTGTTTGGGAGATTCTGCAACACAGTTTTCCTGTGAAACTCCAGCAGTGTTTTGTGGACTAAAAAACTAAACCTGACCTTCAGTCAGCATGAGGGTGAGTAGATAATGTCTGAATTTTCATTTTTGGGTGAACTATCCCTTTAAGCAATGCTTTTTTAACCCCTGAAACACTAAATTGTGTGAGAGAAATGTAAAACTACTCAAATAAGGTTCCTCCCTGTGACAAATCCAGGCTACTGATCCACTCCTATATTAGGCTCATACTCTGGTCCCCTCATCCAGTGACCTGGTGTGCTACTGTAGGTTTAACCTGGGGGCGGGGCTAATGCTGCAGGATCAGTCAAACAAGATTAGTCCACAGTGTGGCACAAAATGCCTGGACAATAAGCCGACAATAGCTCTGTGGACTTGACAGTATACTACAAGGTTTACATCAAGACACGAGCAGGGTGATGGCAGTTAATGAACTGATCAGATTTATTTTGATTTTTTGATTTTTAAGAGAAACAATTAATTCATTTCTACACAGCTTGTAACTTAAAGCTTAACAGTGTTTTAATTAAGCAGGAGGTAATGTGTTCTTAAGAGTTATTAACAGAGTAAACCGGCTGGTTGTAACAAGCTAGAACAAATTTACAGTAAACTACTGATTGTATCCAACAAACCCGTGTGAAGCTATACGAACACGAGACTTCCGGACACAGCTTTCAAAATAAAACAACTCTTATTTTGGCCTATTCAGTAAGTCTCTATTGCTGTGTACTAAACGCATGGGAAAAAATCATGTTCAGATTCTATACATATATATTTTTAATTTTTTCTTTTTTTTTCTTTTGTAATTCTTTCCAGTATTTAGCATTACAAAAAATGTATAAGTTTTATATATTGAATGTTGGAATTACGATTTTTTTTTTTTCATCACTGTCAAAGTGGAGATTTATGGTGAACAAAGATTTGTCTTCTACGTTAAAGGTCACTTATTATACAATATACACTTTCTCACCATTTCCCAACAAATAATGTGTCTAAAAAACTGTAAAATGTGAGAAAATGGGCTAAAGCTGAGGCTAAAACTATGACATCATAATTTTGGCACCAAAAATTAAAATGACAATAGACATGAAGAAAAAAAATCATAAGACTGGCACTGATAAACGTACAAAATACCAAAATAAAATGAATTTTTTTATGTCTGAGTTTTATTTTTCAATGGAACTTATTCGGGGTCAACACAAGTGTTTCCATGCCAGCTTTTTATTTTCACTGCCAAATTTTTAATGTCACTGTTCTATATAGAATAGAAGTGCTGCAGCAGTGGCCTGTATGAGAAAAATAAAATAATGTGGTCTCTTAACATTAAAACACGCAAGCTTACTCTCTTAGAACCTCCAAATCAAAGTATGAAAGTTTGTCTCCTTTAAGACCATGTTTTGGTTTTATGTTGAAAGGAAACTCTTAACGTCCGGTGTTTTCTGGATTGTTTGAGTTGACGCAGCGACACACGGGCTGGCAGAACGTTAGTTTAATATTAAATATGAAGTGAACTCACCTTGTGTTTCACAAAGTGTCGTCGTCGTGAAGTGTCTGTGGGGAAAAAACTGACCGCAGTTCAGTCGGACACTAACTGCTCCTCACACTCTCTGACCTCCAACTCTCCGGCAGCAGACGGTGGATAAAGTCTGTCGAACAACCCGGCTTCGTGGCTCAACTCCTGGACACAAACGCAAACATCACCCCGCGTCCTGCTGCTCACAGACACCCAGTATTCCCAGCGCAGAGGCGGCCCGAGCAGCTCCGTGTGGTCGTGTGAAAAGCTCCACGGTGGTTTCATGTGTTCCTCCTGTCTGTCCTCCTCCTCCTCCTCCTCCTGCCCCTCATCTCCCCGCTCCTCTCCTCAGGCTGCCTCAGTGGTCAGCTTAGCAGCTGAGCAGTTTATCTGACCTCCCTGTGGAGCTCTGTGCTGGAGCCTGCTGGGACACACTTCTGTCACACTCACACTAATCAGCCAACACACACTTTATTCTTTAACAGACATCAGAAACACAGACCTTCTGATCTTAATACTCTGATCTTCAACAAGTTTCAAAAAGTTAAACTACAGTGATGGCTGATATGGTAAAACAGGCTGGAATAAACTTCAGTTTATTTGATTTAAACAGCAAGATTTGGAAATATGCAAATCAATAAATGTAAAACCAAATGTTCACATTAATTATAATGAGCAGTGACAACTCAAAACTTAAAGAGTTCACCTAAAAATGAAAACTCAGTCATTATCTACTCACTCTCATGTTGACTGAAGGTCAGGTTTAGTTCTTTAGTCCACAAAACTCTGCTGGAGTTTCACAGGAAAACAGTGTTGCAGAATCTCCCTAACAATGGAAGTGAATGGTGACCAGTTTTTAACCGTAAAAAAGAAGAAGAAGAAAAAAAAACAGAAACATGATAAAAACACAAAATGCCTCCATACTGTTTGTTTGGTGTAGACATGCAGTATGGAGGCATTTTTTGTTTTTATGCTGTTGTTTTTTTGTTGTGTTTTTTTATGTTTGAAAACTGGTCACCACTCACTTTCACTGTTTGGGAGTTTCTACAACACGTTTTATTGCGAAACTCCAGCAGTGTTGTGTGGACTAACAAAATAACCTGGACCTTCAGTTGGGATGAGGGTGAGTAGATAATGACTAAATTTTCTTTTTTTGGGGTCAACTATCCCTTCAAACGTTTTGATTGATAGGAAGTTTACCCAGTATTAAATAGTTTTTATTCTTAAATTAATAATTTCTGCTCAAAAAAAAAGTTGAGAATACTCTATAGGCTCTGATAAACTTCAGCTTTTAACTAAAAACAAAACTGTGGCAACTGATTGCCTCAATTTTTTGAGTATTGCTAAGTCGAGGGTCTGCAACCTGTGGCCCCAGAGCTGCACGTGGCTCCTTGGCTCCTCTCCTGCGACTCCCTGTGACTTTGGCAAAGCGTCATATGGAAATGAAAAACAGCTATTTTATTGTATTATTTTGATTTTCATTTATCGTTTGTATTGTTGGAGGTCTACACCGTAAATGTGAAAAAGCTGAAAAAACTCAAAATTTCAAGATAACACATTGCAACAGATTTTTGTATTTTGACCAACCTTAAATTATTTAGTTCTTTTCTTTTCTTTTTTTTGGCCAAAAATGGCTCTTTTGATAGTAAAGGATGCAGATTCCTGTGTTACCTTATGTGTGTTTAAAGTGTATCTTACAGAATTTCCAGGTGATTCTGCACAAATCAAATATACATATGAATATTATGTATTCCAGTTCTTCCATATTCTGTGTCATTTCGTGTGTGATTTTGAGGAACAAGATGGTTCTGCAGCTGTTGGTGGTAAGAGGAACTCCAGAGTTCTCAGCAACCTTTTATTACTTCCTCTAAAGAAAATGTGACACTATTTCATCATCATCAACATCTGGTTATTTATAATATGAGCTTCTTTACTGTCTTTTGTAGTGGGGAAACAGAGAAGAATGTCTTTAGATCTGTTTAGTTATAGATTTACTAAAAGTTTTTGTTTGAAACTTGGGCTTTTTGATCTAACTATAAAACTGTTCGTTTTTAAAAGTTAAAAGATTGTAACTTATTTATATGAAGAAGAAAGAATGAAAGAAAGAAAAGCATGTCCACCGTCACAAACAGCCTGATGACCAATCAAATTTATGATTGATAAATGCAGAAGTAGCTGTGACTCCAGCAAGCGTCATGGGAGATTCACAGTGGAATAAACAATATAATGCCTGCAGCTAAAGCTAGAATACCTTCGAGCAGTGTTTCCCTGGGGACCAACTTAAAAATGACAGACCATCATGACCCAAATCAAAATACAGACGTCCGTGCGCTCCACCTGTTTTCACGTTTGGTCCTCGTAATCAATCTGGCAATCATTTTTCCACTAATCAGTTATTTGTTTGGTCCATAAAATAACAAAAAATATGAATATGAATATATCAATGAATTAATCCAGTGTGCAATGACAAGAGCACTTTTCACACTGTGATATGGCTGTATGTTGTAGTCAAGCCTATATGGAGAATAAAGTATATTTTGTGGCAGTGCACATGAGTCTGTGTTGTAGAGAAAATTAGATGTGGCACACCCAGTTTAGCTGGCTCCACTGGTGGTCTGCTGTATCTGTTCTAATGTTCAGTTTAGGTCAGCTTTAAAATTCAGTAATATAATTTATAGTCAGCAGAGAAAACAAAATGATTTGAAGTTATTTTTTAGATTATTCAAGAGATTAAATTTTCAACAAAGATCCATGTTGGTTCAATGAGTCATTATAACCTGTCAAAGTCATCAGGAGAGTGACTCAGAGACAAGAGACTGAAGTCTACCAAAACCTTATAAAGTAATTAAAAATCCATATATTCTATCTCACTCCCATAAAAATGCATGAAACTTCAAAAGATAATACACCCAGCTGTCTGAGATGCAGAATTGCAGAAGGAGCATTCATACAGATGTTTTGGTAAAGTCATTTATTAAAAAGTTTTTGGAGTTCAGTTCATTCATTCACTAAAAGTCTTTAAAATAGAATTTAATTTAAATCCTTGTTTGTATTTATTAAATGATATGCCAGATGTCCAAATAGATCCCCCCAAAAGCAGAATATTAATTACTATAACATACTTAGAAAAGAAATGTATACTTTGATTTTGGAAAAACAAATCTCCTCCTATTTTTCAGCTGTTCTTGGACCAGTTATCACAATTCCTTCCATTATAGAGACTGACTAAAGAAAAAAAAATAATCTGGTCTCCAATATTTTCTTACTTTTAAAGAGGAGATCAATAACAATAACAACAACAACAACAACAACAACAATAATAATAATAATAATAATCATAATAATAATAACAACAACAACAACAACAACTACAAAAATAATAATAATAATAATAATAATAATAATAATAATAATAATAATAATAATAACAACCTGGGCATACCAGAAATTATGGTAAAATTATGTTACCATTAACTTTATCACTGCTTTTATCTCATTTTTCTTTTTCAAAACTTCATTTTGTTTTCTTTTGCTTTAAATATATATTTTTTTAATGTTGTGTTTTTTCCTTTTCCATTATTTGCTCTTTTATTTGCTTGTCTGTCTGTTTTGTTTTATTTGGTTGTTTGAGGATGGAGGGAAGGGACGAGGAATTTAAGGAAACTCAGTGTACTTTGTTATGATTGTATGATTCCATGTTGGTGCTGGTTTATGATTCACTCTTGAAATAAATAGATGTGGGAAAAAACGACTTGAAGGACTTGATATTAAATTGTTAGAGAGTGTCCTCTAGCGGCTAACAGTAGACGTTAAAAACAGTGTTGTAATGACTGAAAACTGAACTGTTATAGTACCACAGACAGACAGTGTATATACACTATGTAGGAAAAATCAAGCCATTTGTTTTATTCCTGTAACAACCTGCTTGTAATCTCGCCCTGAAACAGCAGAATGTCTACTGTATTTAGTTATTTCCGCTACCCTCAAAGCTCGTGGACCTCGTGGCGCAACGGTAGCGCGTCTGACTCCAGATCAGAAGGTTGCGTGTTCAAATCACGTCGGGGTCAATTTGTTTGTTTTTCCTCTCTATCTGTCCTTCACTTTTCACCACGACTGACCGCAGACACACGATCAACTTTAATGTGGAGGTTACGACACAAAGAGCACTAACTTTGCATTGTGTTGAGAATAAAAATTTCAGCTAAGCAACAACAAAAACGTATGAATCCAAAAATAACTAACTGCCTTTTTATTTTATGAAATGGAAAGAGTACAATTGAGATTGATAAATTATGCTACCCTTTAACCTTTCTTTGTTAAGTATTACAGCTTGTACGTTTTACATGCTACATATACTTTAAAAAAAACTTGAATTTTATTGATTTGTTTGTTTACTTTTTTAACTGTTAATATTATTATTTACAGTAATTCATTGTTTGTGGAAGTCCATTCTGGAGGGCCAAAACTGCAAAAATCAAGAATAAATATATATATTTTTAGAAAAAATATATGAGTCAATAACTAAATGAATATGTCATAACAAAAAAAGGAAAATAATACAGAAATAAATTAAATGGGAAAGTAAACAAATAGGGAAATTAATGCAAGGGTAAATAAATGCAGAAGCAAATGAAACATAAACAACAATTTACAGGACATTTTATAAAGTAATTCATGCCTACATTTATCTTTAATAATATCTCTGGTGCGTTTAAATTTATATTAATGTATTTACAATATAAAGCTTAATTTATAAGACACTTTTATCCAAAATGAGGTACATATATTTTAGATATTTATAAAATAAAAACAGGTAAAATTCAATGCATCATATAAATTTTTAAATATTTTTTCATCAGTCTTCTATAGTTCATGTCCACTTCTGGATTTGTGGATCAATCAAATCAGGTTTGTTTTATTATTTTGATGTTGTTAAACTGCTCAGTGCTCATTTTACCTATTTACAGTTGGGAACATTAATCTGCGATGGCACAGCATATTTTATGAAATTGACAGTTATTATGGCTGTGAAATGTTAATCTGCCAAGCAATCTGTCAGTGCAAGTACTTTCAAATTGTATGTATTTTTTTTCCTTTGATATACTGCTAATTCATCCATTAGAATTATTCAAAAACAAACACTGTATATTTCTGCCTAAAATAACGGTTAACTGTGTTCTAGGCATCAAAAAGAAAACTAGACTGTTAATCCAGGTTTAGCTTCTTGTAAATCTTGCTAGCATGTCTTTTATTTTTACATTTTATTCTGTAACCAGCAACATCGAAATATGTTTTTTTCACAGTTATGTTCAGAGCTTTATTACAAAATATTTTAAACATACAAATTTACACACACAAATATAATCTGAGAACCATGAAATAGTTAAAATAATATTGATAATCCCAGTCATTCCTCTTGAAGAATTTATAATGATGATGATGGTGATTTGTGGCCCAGAGGGAGAACCAGAGGACATCTGTACAGTGAGTTATCTGTGCTAATCAGAAGCCTTCCCTCTTGTCCCATCAGCCCTTGGTGCAGCAGATTATGATAATGGGGATGATAAAGGTGATGGTGGTGGTGATGATGACGTCATTTGTTCTTCAAGATGTCATGGTGTGTTGTAGTTCAGATTACTGTTGAAGGAGGACACAGAGATGGAGGTTAGTTTAAATGCCTGGTCCACACTGATCATACACAGCCTCAGAGACACACAGTCGCAGGAAACACTCCCTGCATGGGTGGGTTATGTAAGTATCATGATGTAAGCAACAACAAAGAAGCAGCGACCATTTGAGGTTTTTAGGTATAAAACTGAAGAATTATGATTGTGTAAGTTTAGTTTGTGCTGTGGACAAAATCTACAGCATAAGCACGAGACAGAGGCTACTGCTACTGCAGGTACACTGGTGGATTCCTCTGTACAATGTTTCGTCATAGTCACAGCACCCATCACTAAGCCCCGGCTTCCTTAGTTACTGTTGCTATGTCTGTCAAGCTTTCCATCCTGGTTGCAGATTAAACATTGAAATGGGCAGTAATTTTTAGGTCTTTGATTCCACAGGGAAGTAAACATAAGAACTCTGAAAAATGTAAAGTTAATTTACAGCTGCGTATATGATATAATGTTAATGGACTGAGGGTGAAGCTACATCCCAGCAAACACTGGTGAGACGATTAAATATGCCGGACCACCATCACCCAGGAAGAGAGCCTGGATAAGAGCTAAACGAACCTGACTTAGACCTGACAGAGCGAGTCACTTTGATTCTGCACCAGCTGACATCCTCCTCCTCAAACTCCCCACATAATAAATCACGGTCAGCTCCCTGACCGCTCAGTACCAAAATATCTTTCAGCTCCTGGACAAATGATACCATCAGTATTTATGTAATACAGAAAGAGCAAAACGCTCAAAAGTGTGATCTCACTTTACTGAATCTGATGAAAATATATCGTTCATTTCATATGCCTATGTGGACGTTTTCTGAAGGTTTACGGATATAGAAGAAATGAAGCAGCAATACTGGAGAGCAGAGTAGCATGTCTTCCTTGGGAGTGGCGCCCTCTTCTGGATGTATTGCTCAACATCCAAGCCAATGTGAAGAACACATGGAAGTATGGGGACGATTATGTGATGATTACATTGTTGGAAATGGATGCAACTTTTTTTCCTTTAGTTCATAACGGTCTTGTTCATTTGCAACATGCTGAAACCTTCAGTCTAATCTAGTCTCACCTTCTGGCCGGAGCAGGTACCACAGATACATCCAAACAGTCCGTTGACCATCTGGATGAGACAGAGGATGAGCTGCACAGACGCGGCCACCAGCAGAGTGGAGAACAGTCCCGTGTTGAACGAAACCACGTTCTCTGGACTTACACACCACTTCCACATATCCCTGTCAGTAAGGTAGCTCCCATTACTGTAAAGGGAGAAAAAAAGAAAATGAGTTGTGTGGTCAAATGTTCTCAAACAATACAGTTCTTTGAACAATAAAAATATTAAATATCTGTCCATAAAGGTGCCTGTACCTGTTAACAAAAGGTGTCCCCCAGACTAGTAAGTGCTTGTCATTGAAATGGAGGCACATTGGTCCATTAGCAAGGCCCAGGGCAGCGACGCTCAGACTGTACAAAGCCCCCACCACACCAGCTGCTGCAAAACCGATGGACAGGAACATCTGCATGGAGCACACACGGAGAGGAACATAATCTTTTCATGATAATATTACCAGCCGGTTTGGAAATCTCACTAAACAACAACAGTTCAAGACTCAAATTCTTAGTCTTTTACATTTTTTGTTAGTCGTGTGTTTGCAAGTGTTTATTGTTCTTACAATTTATTATGTGTATTTTGTGAGCGGGTCTTTTATACAGCTGTTTGTGCCTTCGCAACCCAATAAAAGCAATCTTGATCTTGACCTTATAAGTCACATATCATTTTCATTACTGCTGCCAATTTCCAGACATACAGGAGGCACTGGTTTCCGTTTGTTTCACTACAGTATGAAACAGATTGCAGGGATTACTGGAGAAAGCTGCAGTGGCTTTCTGTTTATTCAACCACTAGAGGTCACTAGAGTCACACTCTTTCTTGCACTGACTTACTGTAATTAAAACCTGTGACTTTGTGTCTGACAAGACAGAATACAGACGTGCTTTTAAAACACATTTTCACATTTCATAGAAAATAGTTTGCTTGAGAGAACACAGTATTTCATTTACTCCTACAAGATATTCAAGGTTCATTCAAATGTGTCTTTTTACTTGTACTTGTACTTGTACTTGTTTAGTAGTAAAATATTAATTCCAAATAATCATACAAATTCTTAATCCAGTTGTTTCTGTCTGGTTGGAATAAATGTGCATGTTTGCACCACGTCAGGGCAACATTAGGTGCTGTGGGAGGGACAGAGATGGTCCTAGGTTTATAAGGTAAAACAAAGGAACTACTTCTCCCACGAGTGTTTCCTAGACTGTCCCTTAGCGCAGGGGTCCACATCCTTTACAATCATAACAGCCAATAAAAAAATGAAAGACAATCTGTCTGGAGCCACAACTATTTAATTCTCTCTTTTCCCTGAAGACTTTTTATTTAATATCTGGAGCTAAAATTACCAATAAAATTTAGAGGAAAAGATACCAACCCACAGACGAAGGCTGTGACGCACATATTAGTTGAAAAAATATTAAAACTTTTTCTTTAATTTGCTGTATAGGCTACACATTTTCATAGTTTGAGAAACTCAGACTTTTTGACTTTTGAAATAAACTTTAAGAAGTTTTGATGACCTAGATGATTTACTTTCCTTCTTCAGATAGACTTGAATATTTGAGTTTTAGAAATAAAAAGAAAACAAAAATTGGAAAATTGAAAAATTATCTAAAGAAGAAAACTAAATTATTTCATCATCAGATCAGTAGTTGGTAAAGTCTCTCAAAAACAACAAAAATAAACAAAACAGAAGGATTTGAGAAAAAAGCAAAAATATTTTGCAATACATCGCCTTGAAATTTTAAGTTTTCTCAACTTTTTTGTTTTTACAGTGTAGCCCTACAATAATGATAAATGAAAAATAAAATGTAAAAAAACAAAATAAAGTAACTGTTATTTATTTACATATAATTTTTTGCCAAAGCCACAGTGAACCACAGGAGAGCTCTGAAGTCACAGGCTGCAGACCTCTGTCTTAGCGGGTGCTCTTAAGGAAGAGCTGCTAAGGTTCAGTAAGTTGTAGCTGTCTTTTGCCGTGGTGCACACATCAACTCATACATGACGTTTTAATATAACAAATGTTGCTATAATCATTTAACTTCAATCTAATATTACAGCAAAGAAAGCTTTGCCAGATAAGACCTTGTGATAGTTCCAGTAAATGTGTAGCCTATAGCATGCAAAATATAAAATATAGTATGAATCAGGACATATAAGACACAGCCTGACACCTCTTGAAAGACCATGAGAAATGATTTTGTTCTCATACTATATAAATTTGTTGTCATAATAGGGACCTGTGGCAGCATATACACATTTAATTGCAGTGTGTATGTGTGTGCACGCGTGTGTATGTGGCCCGTGGTACAATAAAATAACTGTTACATGCTGCTTCGGAGCTGCAGGTTGCAGATGCCTCGGATGGGCAGCATTACTTGTTACTTCAGTCTTAACAGCTAATGCTAACGTTGCAACATTAACTAACATGTCCAAAAACAAACAAACAAAAAAAATCAGAATATAACTTTTTTTTACATATTAATCAGAATTGATGTGTCAGAGCATGTAAACCCACATCTTACTGGATCACTTTATTTAGGGTCCATGTAAACAGTTTAGTTATTAGGTTAAAGAAATATTTTCCATCTAACCACAGTTACTGTTTATTATAGTAACTACTGTCACAAACACAGGTTTCAGTGTACTTCATTGCAGAACAATTTGGTTCGAAACGTGCATTAAGTAAAAACAACATTTCATTTATCACCCATATCTCACACACTTACCCCACAGCGGTTGGCACAACATTTGTTAGCGCTGGTTAGATGGATGTGGATGGCAGGGATGAGGGTCTGATGGCAGAAACAGAGAGAAGCAGAGGAAGGAAATAAGATGAGAAGACAAAGAAACAAAAAAGACAGATGATATATTAGATGCACACAGAAAAACTGATATAATTAATGAAGGAAGAACATAAAGGTCTTTTTGAAGTTAATTAAACTAAAAATTTTGGTATTTATTTTCAGACTTTATAAACACACATTCAACTAACTTGAAATGATGAGTTGAATTAATGCACTGTACAAGTCAGTCAACTCATTCAGTAATTTAAAAACTGGTCACCATTCACTTCCATTGTTTGGGAGATTCTACAGCACTGTTTTCCTGTGAAACTCCAGCAGTGTTTTGTGAACTAAAAAACTATACCTGAAAAAACTAACCTAAATATACTTTATATAAATATTAATATTAATATCTTATTAAACATGTTTTTCAGGTACAACTGAATTTATATCACATTTATTTGAAGGGAAACGTTTATTTGTTTCAAGTCATTACACATTACCTTAATTTGTTTATTCAAATTCAGTCAACTAAAGTTTTATGGCAGCCGGGCATTAAACCATCCTTTATTTTTAAACTGTACATTAGACTGGACTGCAGTGAAGTGAACCAAGCTGAATTAAACTGGACTGAAATAAACTATACTGAATTGAGCTTAGAAAAATGTAATTTGATGGGGAGGCTTCGTCAAACTGCAAACGTTCTTCCACTAATCTGTTTTTGACTGGTTTGAAGCTTTTTGGAAGCCACAAGACCAGATCTACTCACCATGATTCCTCCTCCGATGAGGCCTCCCATGTATTTGACCTCTGGAGTGATTCGGTCAAGTCCCTCCCTGTCTTGTTCTGCAAACTTTGTTTCAAAGTCGGGGAAGAAGAGCATGATGTTGCAGATGACAGACACTGCGGCCAGGATGTAGAGGGGTATGGCGACAAACTTAGAACACGCTCCTGTACACATGGTGCCTGCTGATGGAAGGACAAAAAAACTGTTGTTCAAAAAGGTAAAAATGTGTAAAATCCCAAGCGCACCTCCAAAATCCTCAGACCCTCCTCACAGATGCTGTCAGTCTTTCTTCTGAAAATTGCAAAATTGTGATGATTGTTTGCTGTCACACGTCAAGTGCAGCTTCATGCATAAGACGTCAGAGAAGGGAAGAACTGTTTAAATATATATGGTACAAAGGCGGAGCTGCTGGAGATAAGGTCATCCAGACTGATAATCACCCTCTTTATGACCCACACTTCATGTCATACTGTAGGTGTGTGTCTGTGCATGTGTTTCCATGAAAGCCATAAAAGCCATGTTTTGGGTTTTTTTTTAACCTACATTATAAACCAGGCTTATTAAGTATTGAAGAGAAAATAACCTGATTCATTTTGTTACCTGCCATTACTTTATTCCACTATTTTTTGATTTTTGTCGAGTCTACAGTCATCTAATTTATGACCCAAATCTGACTTGAGGGTTGTGAACAGAAGTTATCTTCTGACTCAGAGAGACTCTGAGTCAACTGTTAGCCTCAACCCACTTGCATAAACCACTTCAAGCTTGTCCCTTCAGCAAAATATTTCCCTAAACCAATGGGCTTTTCACGCTGCATATTCTTAGCCCTGAGCTAAGAGTTAACTCTTAGCCACTTTTCACATGCACATTGTTAATCCAGAGTTAAGATAAGCTCAGAGCTACATGAGTCACACCGCCCTTCTCCTAGCTCTGGGTTGAAGTCTCTGTACAGCCACACTGGTGTTTTATGTTCACCTGGCTGATTATCTTCTGCTTCTAATCTTTTAGCCCTGTTCCATACTTGCAGCTTTTAGCCCTGGGTTTAGTTGATTTTCAGGGGATAACCCCGCTAACTCAGGGCTAACTCTGCTCTGGAGCAGGGCCAGCCAGCCCTGGGCTAAAGTCAGGGTTAGCCCACTTTGGAACATGCCAGGATTGTGCCAGTGTGAAAGTTCTTTTATCTTAGGCTAGCAGCTCTCTTAGCTGTAGCCTGGGACTAACTGCTCTCTTAACCTGGGGCTAAATGCAGTGTGAAAAGCCCATAGGCCCATATCCTGACATTCTTTAGAAGTTACAGTTGCTAAATAGTCCAGAAACTAACTGACCTCTGAAAGGCCAAAGTATTTCACTTCTGGCCATTTCATAGGATCATTTCTCACAGAAAAGCAAAGTAAGGAGAAGGAACACTGACATTTACAGACATTTGAGCTTGTCAGTATGGCTTTTCTTCAAGACAAAGGGTGCTAAAATAATCTGTCTTTAGGTAACTGCAGTCACTTTGGTTGACACATTGTGCTCTGTCTCTATTATTGTCAGTTGTTAGCTAGCTTAGCTAATACATTTTAAGTTAGCCTGTGTTAGCTAGCTATTTGGGGTGAATAAATGTAAAAAACACTTTAAATTTGTGTGAATAATTGAATCCAGGTGAAAAAGGGGACAAGTGTTGCCTTACACATAATGATATGTAGGTTTTTTTAATATTAATGAATGGTTACCACAGACGATGCCGTCATCATAGATCCTGATCAGCTGAAGTGAGTCAGAACCACACCTGTCAGTCAGGACAGCACCTTCAGCCTCTGTTGCTCCACGTTCCTTTAACAGCCTCCAGTCGGTGAATAATTTTCCTTTAACCTTAACATGAGGTACCTTTTATCATAACAGAACGCTGATAAAAAAGCTAGCTGTCTGTTTGAAAGAGTACCAACATGTGTTTATGATTTGATTGCCATGCATTATCTGTAACCAGCTTATCCTCAGTGGGGTCGCGGGGTCACAGGGGGCCAGAGCCGATCCCAGGTGACAGTGGGTGATTGGATTAGTTTATCAGTGAATTATGGCATTGTTCAAGTGAGTAGGGAGTGTGGATGTGGACTCTAACCAACATCTGTGCACACAATCATGAATCTAGTCATAAATCTTGAAGAGTAGATCCAGCTTCACCAGATCACAGTGAGTCATGGTTTCCATTACTGCCTGTTATCTTTGTACTTATCTCAAAATTCACTGTGTGCTGGGATTAACAATTGAAAATGTGTTATTTATTTAATAACAAAAACAGACATAACTCACAAACAGACACAGACAACAATAAACACACTACAACAAAGCCGAAAGCAGTAAAATAAACAAACAAAAAACAAACAAGCACAACATCAGAATGATGCTAAAAGTAGAACAGATGCACAATCAACCAAACTATACGTCCAAATAAACACGAACACACATCGTCTGTCATCACAACCCATACATCAAAACAGACCAAACAATCTAGGTGAAAAAGTAACAAAATTAAATTTCATTTCCTTCCATTATTATGTATATATACTTCAATAAACCTTCCCTATCTGTTCCCTGTGCTATGTGCCCTCCAAAATAAAATGACATTTAATAAAAATTCTAAGATAATTAATGTTCAAGAAATCCTCACCAGCAATCTTTTCCCTAACAGAATAATCAAATTAATAATGTAACCATTTGTCTCTGAGATATCACCTAATATCACGGAGAAAAAGTCTAGTTTGAAGCTTCGTTGCATCACACATTTTCTGAACTTCCCTCCAAAAGGCAGAAACAACATGAGCACACCTAAAAAGATGTACAGCTGACTCAGAATCCATGAAACAAAAACACTTATCTGACTCAGCAATACCCAGTGAAGTTTTTCCTATTAGATAAAAAATTATAAAGAATTTTTAACTGAAGGAATTTTGTAAACTTGTCTCCTGTTGTTTAATATATCAAATTACATGGAACAACTTTTAAAGACTTTGTATTCTTGTATTCTTTGTGGCTGTCAGACTAAAAGTTTGTTAATCTTTTGCTTCCAGTCTTTTCTTAAAGCAGAGATGAACTGACTATATAAATGGGGAGAATAAATTGTATCATATGTTTCATCTGTCTTTATCTTTCAGTGGTATATATATACATATATAATAGATCCAGGAAGCAGACTGAGTCCAGAGTCTTAGTGGTTCTGAACACTGAACACTGGTTTTTGTTCTTAAGAAATGTTGAACTCAGATTCACAAAGGTGTTGTTAAACTGCAGAATTGTATCTGTGTTCTTAGTAATGAATGTCATGAGCTAACGTCCCCCTGATGACCATATAAGGACATGAGACTGCAGGGCCGTGTGCACACAGAGACAAGCTGAGAGAGAAATCAACAATTTACAAACAGAAATCTAAAGATGGTGGAGTGTTGGGCTCAGGGTCTGTAACGTGAGGGTCCAGAGACACATGCAGCTCTTTTTCTCTTCTCAGTGGCTCCCTGTGACTTTGATAAAAAAAAAAAAAACTGTATGGAAATGAATAACAGTCATTATCTTCTTACAGTTTAATTTTCATCTATCATTGTTGTAGGTCAAAAGTGATTCTTCTATTGTAAAAAGTTGAGAAAACACAATTCTGCCTCCTCTAGATTTTTGAGTTTTTTCTTTTAATCAAACTCAAACTCTAAAGTTTTGAAATAAAGTAAACAAAGTTTTGCCATCCAGTAATTATCTATTTAGATAAACTTGGACTTGGAGAATCCCCCCCACCAAAAAAAAAATTGCCATTATTTGGGTGCTTGAAAATTAAATGGTTGCACTAGAAAATATTAAATTATTAACCCTTATTTACTATCACTTCAGTGAGGTTACCCACTGTTTTTGAAATACAAGTTAACCTAAAGAAGAAAAGTAAATTATTAGTTTGTCAAATCTTGTCAAAACTTAAGGGTTTGAGTTGGGCACAGAAGTCAAAAAAATCTATTGAAGTAAACTGCTTTGTGATTTTGAGTTTTCTTAACAGTTTCCTTTTTACTGTGTATACCAAAAATGTTTTAATATTTCTTCAACTGAATAAGTGTCATAGCCTACGTCTTCAATTCAGCATCTCCCTCGGCTCGCTCTGGATGCCAAATTCAAGAAAAGAGAATTTAATAGTTGTGTCTCCAGACAGATTTTTCATAATTTTTTGGCCAAAATCGCTCTTTTGAGAGTAAAGGTCTCGGCCATCTCAGAGTCAGGAAGTAAGCTGTTTTTTTTTTTTGTTTTTTTTCAGAATTAACATTTATTTGACGCTATATTTTATCTAAAAGCTGTAAAATCATGAAACCTGCCAACACGTTTAAACACCAGGGTGTAAAATCTAAAAGCAGGTGATTATTTTAGTCAAGGGTTCTCTTCTTCAACATGCGTTTAAAACATGTTTCTTCAGTGCTTAGTTTGATTTTACTGTACAGACCAAACACTGCATAATTTAAAACACCAAAAAGCTCACCACAATGGTTCTATTTTTAGCATTTATTTACCTCCAGGCCCCATTTAACTACCCCATGTCTGACATATTAAAGGTCAGATTTTTGCAGCAATCGGTACTAAACAATGTAGAAGTGCAATTATTTGTTGATTAATCAATTATTAAAATTACTATTAAATTACTTGGCAGCTATTTTGACAATCAATTAATCACTTTGAATATTTTTCTTTAAAGAAAATTGCCCGAACTTCTCTGATTTCACCCCCTCAAATGTGAATATTTTCTGGTTTCTTTACTCCTCTCTGACAGTAAACTGAATGCCTTTGAGTTGTGGACAAAACAAGACATTTGAGGACATCATCTTGAGTTTTAGGAAACACAGATTAATGTTTTCTGAAATTTTATGGACAAAACAACAAATTTTTGTTGGTGAATGCGGCCCTTATTCCTATATTTATTCATGTTTTTTTTTTAATTCATGTTCATGTGTTGTTCCCAAAATGAGTCACAGCACTGTCTCAGAGAGGTCAAAGGTCATGGACCAGGGGTCAGAGTGTAGCTGCAGAAACCTTCTTTGAATGAAGACAGGAGTTACCAGAGTTACAACTGCACATACTCCACTGATAAAGATGGTGACATGCAGTTGAAAGCTCTGGAAAACTAGTGACTAAACCTTAAAGGGAAGCTGCTGTTATACGAGTCAAATATCTCTCTCTCCAAACCAACCAAACTCCGTAAACAAAAACAGTAGTTTTACCTCACAGGACACAGGAGTTGTCGCTGCCTTCATCACTTAGTTTATTTGTGTTATTGTGTGACTTTGGTCAATCAGAACTATCAACTGAATTCAATTTTACTTGCATAGTGCCAAATTATAAAAAAAAGATCTCATAAAAACACAAACAAAGTAAAGGATGGAGGCAGCAGCAGCAGACCAGCAGCTCCCGTTTTCTACAAAGTAAAATGACTGTTTTGGCCAAAGGAGTTTGGATGGTTTGAAGGGAGTGACGTTTGACATATATCACAGCAGTGTCCTATCTGACAGCAAGGTGATGTGGTGAAAATATTCTAAATATAGCATACACTTAAATTGATATTGATTTTTTAGGGAAGTTCCTATTGAGAAGTATCTTATACTTCAAAACACCCGAACTGTCCCTTTATGTCAAGATTATTTTGTCACATTACTATTTCCAAGGTCATAAATAAAACTTTACACATAATAAAAGAATAAATGAATTAATAATTAACAGATGGAGCTTAGACCTGAACATATAACAACTTCTTCATTGGTTATGAAGTGAAGGTCTAATTGTCACTGGTATCAAACTTATTATGGATACACAACTGAGCTTCAAAAGATGAAAACTTTGCATCCCATCTTTTATTTGTAATTATCCTCTGTGAATTCCAGGGCATCTTGAACCACCATACTAAGGCTGAGTTTGAAAAAATGTCTACTTGCAATTATTTGCACTGATAATGCAACTGTGATATGATTTGCAATATTAGAGGGGACTATAATTTTTATATCATTATTCTTATTTTCATTGAAAAACATATTAAAGGCCTGATTTTTGCAGCGATCTGTACCAAACAATGTGGAACTATTTGTTGATTAGTTGTCAACTTTTAAATTACTTGACAACTATTTTGGTAATTGATTAATCAGTTTGGATTTTTTTTCTGTTTTCTTTTAAAGAAAATTGTCCAAATTCTCTGATTTTATCTCCTGAAATGTGAATATTTTCTTGTTTCTTTGCTCCCCTATGACAATAAAGTGAATATTTTTGAGTTGTGGACAAAACAAGATGTCATCTCAGAAACACTGATCAATTTTATGGAACAAACAACTGATTGATTAGTGGAAAAATTATTGCCAGATTGATCATTAGTTGAAAAATAGGTCCAAACATATGAAAACAGGTGGAGTGCACGGATGTACATCCATACGTCTATGTGTAAATGATAACATATTTTTCAGCTGACAAGATTATGACAAGATTTTTTTACCATTTTCTGATATTTTATGGACCAAACAACTGATCGATTAGTGGAAAAATTATTGCCAGATTGATCACCAGAGCATACATCTGTGCACTCCACCTGTTTGGACCAATTTTTCAAAAGACAAGACTTAATTTGTGTATAAATGATCATTCCTGAATATTTTTACTTCTATTTCCACATCCTCTTATATTATCTTGACTAGAGCTGCAACAATTAAACAGTGATTTAACCATTTTCATAATCAATTAATGACTTTGGGTCATTTTTTAAAGAAGAAAAGAGAGAATTTTCTGATTTCAGCTTCTTAAATGTGAATATTTTCTGGTCTCTTTACTCTTTTCTGAGTTCTGGACAAAACAAGACATTTGAGGACATCATTTGGGACCTATTTTTCAGTTGATAAGATTGTGACAAGATTAATTTTTCACCATTTTCTGATATTTTATGGAGCAAACAACTAATCGATTAATCATAAAAATGACTGACAATTAACTAATTATGAATCAATAGTTGCAGCCCTACAAAGATGTTTTCTTCAGTTTGTAGGATCTGATGTGTAGGTCAGCGCGTCTGCAGCACCACAATCATTTTTACAAACAATAACTGGGTTTTATCAAATATTGCTTGTCCTACGATTTGAAAATTGCAGTAGATGATTTTGTGATTTAGATCAAATTGTTCAGTCCTCCATACTGTAAAGTAACTGGTAACTGGACTAAGTTCATGAACACAGCTCTGTCCTCTATAAAAGCTTCTTTCAGTGAAGTTCATCAGCTGCAGTATTTCCATAATAACAGCCAACAACACATTACATAACAGCATGACGGTTGAAGTTTATGAGGTTTTATTGGTGGAACACAAAACATTTATTGTTACTGAGGTCATTAGTTTTTTACAGTCTAGTCATATAAATATGTCCTGTTTGTACCAGGTACTACCACTCTGATGGTATTCTGACACACAAAAGATACACCCACAAACGTTCTGTTCCACCAATCACAGCAGTCCCACGTACTAACATCATACATGTACGTCTCAGTGAACCCAATAAAATGTTCTGGTTTATTATTCGCGACTGTTTTGCATTTAAATTTTTTACATTTTTTTTACAGGTACTGAGAAGAACACATTTGTCATTGTTACTGATATTTATCAATGTTCTGTGTTGTGACTGAGTTTAATCTCCACAAAGATTCTGCTTCTTTGTGAGATACACCCTTGTGCACTTCTGTTTTTGGTGAGATTAGTGAGAAGACGCTGAACAAAGCAGGGGTTTGTTCTCCCAGGTACAAGTTACCCTCGATTGTTAATGAATTATACAAAAAAATTGTAACTTTCTTTTGGATTTCTCACTTGCTTCTGCAATTTCTTTGCAAAAAATTTGCTGCTGTGAAATCAGGCATTTTAGGCCACAATGATCCCAAAAAAGGAAATCCTGGAGGGACTGTCTATTGTTGATTCAGTATACACTGTAAACAAAAAAGTTGAGCAAACTCAAAATTTCAAGGCAATGCACTGCAATAGATTTTTGAGTTTTGAGCTCAACTCAAACTCTTGAATTTTGAAATAAACTTGAAAAAATTTGCTGACCAATAATCTTCAATTGAGTAATTTACTCTTCTGCTTTACATAAACTTGAATCTTTGAGTTTTTGACACTAAAAAAAAGAAGTATAAAAAAAAAAGTAGTTTTAATTGAAAATATTACAATTTTAACATTTTACTTTTACTTCAATAAATTTACTCAATATTTTTTGAATATAATGTTTTGAGTTTCTAAAATTCAAAGCTTTAAGTTTATATGAAGAAGAAAAGTAAATCATCTCAACAAAAGCTGAGTAGTTAGTCAAACCTTTTCAGAACTTTAGAATCTGAGTTGGGCTCAAAACTCTAAAATCTATTGCAGTCTGTTGCCTTGAAATTTAGAGTTTTCTCAACTTTTCCATTTTTACAGTGTAGAGCTGAACTGTGCTGTTTCAACTTTTTATTCATTCAGGATAAATAAACTTAAAATTACTGGTATTGATTTTCAGAACACTTCAGAACATGTAAACATAAGTTCTTCTACCTAAAGTTTTTTTTTGACCTGGAATGATGATCTGAATATATGAACTGTACAGAGTTCAATCAACTCATTATTAAGATTCTAAAGAAACATGATCAGCATAAAAGCAGACTTCCCAGCATGCATTGTGTGAGTTAAAGCTCTCATTCATGATGAAAATTTGCTGTATCTTTAGCACATTTAAATTTATCATAAACTATTTTGATAATCAATTTAAGCAATTTTTTAAAGAAAAAAAAAGTCAAAATTCTCTGAATTCTTCTTCTTAAATGTTAATATTTTTTGGTTTCTTTCCTCCTGTCTGACTGTAAACTGAATATTTTTGGGTTGTGAGTAAAACATTAGAGGAGGTCATCTTGGGCTTTGGGAAACATTGATTGACATTTTTCACAAGTTTCTGACATTTCAAAACAAACAACTATTCATCCATTAATTCAGAAAATAATCTGCCAATAGACAAAAATCATTAGCTGTAGTGTAGCTGTGAGCAATCTGATGTTGATTGATGTGGATGATCTGTACTGAATTCAGTACCTCAGAAGTTAAATAATTCACTGAGTACTGTCTTTGTGTCAATGCTAGAACAAAGTATCTCCTACAGGAGCAGCTGCAGCTTCAGTTTTTTGTTAATGAAGAACTGACTGAGAAAATGTAAAGGAAATTAAAATTTGTTTGTAATTTTTGTCAGTGTGAGTAAAGAGTTGTTGATTCAAGTTAATATATCAGGTACAACTGAGTTAATATAAAGATTGTTTGATTATAAAAATATATTTTCAAATATTTACAAAATTATCAACTTGTCTTTTCAAAAAAAGGTGCCCCAGTCACTGACTTTTTTTTAAAGTTAAAATGAAGTTTATTTATTTATTTATTGAAAAGATTCTATGCTTTATAGTGAGATGATTTGACATTTATTAACCCACATTTTGCAGCTCAGTGTGAAAATCCCACTGTGAGCAATCTACTGTAGGTAATACACTGACCATAGACAAGTGACTTATACAATCACACTTAAAAAACCCCAAACTGTCCCTTTAACAGCAGCTGAAAGTCTGTGCTTGCTGACCTCCAGTGGTGGAAGCGTACACCGTGTCAGAAGGACGCAGACATGGATACAGGCAGGTTGAGCACATGTCTGGAGTCAAACCAACAGACTGTACAGTCAGTGAAATTTAGTTTACAACAAGACTGAAGATTTTAATCTGGATGAAATCATTTTAACAAAGACCAGGAGAAACAAGTTTGAATTCAGCCACTTTATTTATCAGGCTCACAGGTAACAGAGTTTAAACACACCTGTGAGCCTGGTGAGTTGACAAAGATGACAACGATATTTTAGACTAGTCTGTAGTCTTAGACTAGTCTTAGTATTGCTCACAGATTAGTCTACTCCAAATAAAGACTAACTATAAGCCAAAAAAAAAAAAGACTCAGATCTTTATTACCATGGTAACAATCAGTGCAATCAGCAGCAGCCAACAACAAAAAAAGAAGAAAACATAATTTGTGGTTTGCTAATATTGTTACGCAGACAGCCATGATTTCTCAGAGGCTTTTACCAGATTTTTATATCTGCTCCTCTCAACATTTTTTTTTCCATATCAGACTCTTTTTTTTTTTGTACTGTTAACTCTTCTTATATTCTTCACATATTTTCTGCTCCATTATCAGGGGATATGACAGCCTGTTTGTGAGACAGGGCATATTTGTTACATATGTGCTTTCATGGCAGTTTGCATTTACATCAAACATTTTCTTGAACATTCTTCTTATTGGTACTGATGCAGTGTCTCCACATTACTACTGTTAACTGCTCAGGCCTAGTTCACAATAACCAGTGTGTTGAGTTTTTTGGTAACTGAGGAGCTGCTCTTCTCTCTCTGAAGAAGTGCAGCTCTCAGTGTGATGACATTGTGTCAAGCAGCAGATAAATCAGTCAGTCAGGTCATGTCTTTACAGAACTCTGATCTGCAGGTTACTTCATCAGCTCCTGACAACTCTAAACGGGAGTCCATGTCCTGGTATGATGACATCGGCGGTGCGCAGCGCCTCCTGTCGGCTCACCTCCTGCACTGCAGGGTTCAAGCTCACGTCCCGCCAGCTGTCCTCATCTGAGCAGCACTCAAACAAGTCCCCTGCAACGAGCACCGTGCCAGCTGAGGTTCCCTTCACCAGGACGCTGACATCTTGTCCTGTATGTCCCGGACTGGGAACTACAGAAACCTGTGGGACCGAGGAGACTCTGTCAGAGACTGAGGGGGAAACCAGCACAATAACACATCACATGTCAACACAGTCTGAGAATACATGTAAAAGTTCCTTCAACAATAAAAGCTTTATGTTATATTTGTAAGGTGTCACTAGTAATTAGATATGAGGAATGATGCATTAATGTGCACATGTGTATGTGACTCCTGCATAAGTCAGTGCCCTCTCAAAAAATTCTAGAAACACCCCTGGATCTGCAGTAGGGCTGCATGATTTGGTGAAAAAGCAATATTGTGATTATTTTGACTGACATTAATTTGACTGAAACTTTGATGATGTGATATTTATTGAGGTCTGAACCAAACAAACATGTTTTCTTTCATCTGGAGGACAAGATTTTTAGGTCAGGTCTACACTACCTGATTATAATGCTGTTTTCTCACATTTTCCTTTTACAAAGAATTGCGATTTGTTTCCGGTCCTGTGATTTGGATAGTGCATTTGGCCATATTGTGATCTTATTGCAGTTGTGATGAATTGTGCAGCCCTAACCTGCAGTGAGCATCTGTGAGTGAATCTGGTATTAAAACACATCGATAATCTACCATAAACAATGAAAATGGTATTATATTATATTATTAATGATCTGATTATGATAATTGACAAAATACGACTCCCTTGATTTCCAGCTCTTTTCATTTCTGTCCTTGCTGTGGAGTTTCAATTTCCCTGATTTTTTCATCCACAATGACGTATGACAATCTGCATAACATAAGAGCAACAACATAAGAGGACTGAAGAAAGTGGATTTTTTTTTCAGTAAAAACCTCTAAAAACCTCACTCAGGTGACAGATTTATGTAAGATGTCAGAGCAGCGTTAATATTACTGATGGTTTTAAAGTGGCAAAAAGTTTTGTGCATCAACTCACATACTCGATGCAGCATGTTCAGCAGTAGTGGCTGCATTTCTACTGAAAATGATGAATGTCAGCCAGGTGACAGCCCAGTTCATTTTCAGAGCTACACTGCTTCAAATAAAAAGTCAAAATGTCAACACAGAGGCGGGTCAACTGTACTTTACCCTCCTCTCATTGACTGATAGAGTGATCTGAAAATAGATGAGTAAACACTCAGCATCATTTCAAAGAGGTGATAACCTGAGTTCATGTGGGTTTATCTCACAGTACACACCTGCTCCCAGCCTTGAGGCCATTTTCTGTAAATGATAAATGTGTTGTGATGAATAATCAAAGTATTTTGGATATGATTATATCATGATCCGACATCAGTGTCTTTTCCTGCAAAGTGATGTCATTTTCTGAACTTATTTCCACTGATACTTGTGTTTACCCACTTAAATCTGTAGATCTACATTACTGATGATTATTTGTCAAAAGTCCCATTGTGTTAATTAGGAATGTTAATGATTAATTAATGGTTAATCATTAATCAATTAATGGCTGTGAAGAATTTAACCAATTAAAATGCATTTATAATTTATCTATAGTCTAGCAATGGTTGTAAGAATGAGGAAACTTCAACGTAAAATGAGGAGAAACAAAGAAAAAAATGAAATGAAAGAAAAATGAAAAAAGAATGACAAAAAAAATGTGTGGTTTGTTTCATATTAGTTACTCATGATTTATCAGTTGTTAGTATCTTTAACTATTGGTTAAGGAAAATGCACACAATTTGTAACCAATAGTCATACCAATAATATTGTTGTAATATCAATATCAATATACTTGGTCAAAAATATTTGATCACCCAGCAATAATATAACACACTTATTTCAGTACTTTAGCCACTTTTACCATTTGGAGTATACAATATGTTGTCAGTCATGAGCTTTATCATCAATATTTATGAATATCAACTGATATAAAACTTCACTATCATGATAGGTTTTTCAGCTATGTTACCCAAATCAATGAAAGATCGCTGTTTTCATTATAAGGACTGTTTGAAATCAATTTATTGATCATTTCTTCGACCAATTTTCATTTCACATACATTTCCACCCCTCTCTCTCTGGAGCGTGACTGTTGTAACTGTTGAGTCTGTTTTCAGATATGCACTGGTGGATAGGTCTGTGAAAAGGTTTTTTTGTAGAACATAATACAGTTTTCATTTGTAGACTTTATAAGCAGCAGAATATTTGATCCTTTTTCGTAACTTGTTTAAAGTATGTGTGCGCAATAGTCACACTGCAGGTCCTGTGATGTAGGAGGCAAATAACTAAACGTGTTCTCATCTAATTTCAAGGGTACCTGATAGGGATGTCCCGATCCGATCACGTGATTGGAAATTGAGGCCGATCACGTGATTTTCAAATGATCGGAATCGGGTGGAAATTATCGGATTTAACCTTACAAAACAACAAGCATGGCCATGTTCACGTTTTAAATTCATCCTGAGGTACAAAGAGATTGTCAAATGGAATGACAATGGCTTAGTTTTAATTTTAATAAGTTCCACAACATCAATATTCATTGTTGCACAGACAGAAACAACACCGTAAACGTCACAATTTACAGCAGGCGGGGAAGTCGGACAACATAATAGTAGTGAGGTGGTAGTTAGTAGGCTAACGCAGGGCAAACGTGTCACCCCAGGACAGCGAAAATGTCTGCAGTTTGGAGGTATTTTAAACTGGACAGCGAAGGCAGTGCAACGGCCACTTGTAATGTGTGCAAAATGGGCATTTCACGTGGTGGAAATGTGGATGTGATCTCTTTTTTTCTTATTATTAATGCATTGCTGAAGTATCGGATCGGGACTCAGTATCGGCAGATAATCAAAATCAAATGACTCAGACTCGGGGGCAAAAAAATGTGATCGGGACATCCCTAGTACCTGACACACACTGCGCGCAGCGATCCACCAATCACAATCGTTCTTAATCAGTTTGCCAAAGCAGACCACACCCCTGTATATGGAGTGAGTCACAAGATCAGTGCAGGTTAATTGTCCACAAGATGGCAGCAGTGCAGCATAACATAAAGTGCTATTCAAGTCATCTGGTGAAAATTCCTGTATTTTTTCATGTCGCAATATATATCGCAGGGTTAAAAAAAATCGCAATGTCAGTTTTTTCCAATATTGTTCAGCCCTAGATTGAACTATGCAATACAATTCGTGGAAATGATCAGCTTTACGTTACAGTTTTCATGTCATTGATTAAAAAAAACTATTAAGATGGTGATTATATTTATATTTCCTCTCATCAGGAAAAAATTAGCCTGCTTCATAATTGAGAAAAAATACGTGCATTTTATCAGAATTAACAGGCTCATTATCAAAACAATATACACATTTTAAATCTTCAATGTGCTGAATTTTCCCCTGATCTTTTATTTAGTTGATGACCCCAATGAATTTTCCAGTGACCCACCTGTGGGTCCCGACCCAGTGTTTGTCTCACATGAGTCTCAGCAAACACGAAAGTTACAAAAGTCTAAAACAGTCATTCCCAGAGACACTTACATGCTCATCGACACAGTAAGGGTGTCCCTGTGCCAGCTGGTTGGAACGGTACGTGTCCCCCTCACTGACGTCATAGCCAACAATCATCAGCGCTGCTGGGAACAGACTGAGGTTCCCAACGTGGTCTGAATGTCCGTGAGTCCCCACAACCAGCTGCACGTCTCCCGGGTCCAAACCCCTCTCTTTTAGTGTCCTCAGGAGAAAGTCTCGGTCCCACGGTCCGCCGGTGTCCACCAGAATAGTCCTGGGTCCAGTTATGAGGGTGATGGTCCCGTCGGCTCTGAACGTCCCGTCGGTCTGAGGACGACAGTACCCAGCTTTCAGGACTGATACGGAGTACGGTTGTCCTCGGAAGTCTAGCTGAGACTCTGGGACGGGGACTGTCTGAATCTTACTGTAGTCCACCTCTCTGTCTGTCTCCATAATGTCAACAAACGCTCACAGGAAAGGCATGACAGCTAGACAGGCGCGCTTTGGCCGTGTCTAGAAGGGAACCCTTGATTTGCGAAACTCTCGCGGGACTTGTACGCATCGTTTCTTCGTTGCGCTAGTTATACAAATTAGTTATGTTTCATAATAATGTACCAACGCCGTGGTTCAGGTCTGGGACAAAAAACGCTAGGTTACGGTCACAGACAGATCATAGTTTGGGTTAAAAAAGATCACTCTCGCGAGACCTGGGGTTTCTTTGCAGACATGACTACCACAGCTGCTTCTGCCGCTAACAGTGTCATACTGCCACCTACTGTATCGGAGTGTATATAACCAGAGTTGAATAAAATTCACATGGCTCCCCAGTATAAAGTTGTGTTGAATTTGTAATATTTTTACATCAAAACACACACGTTTCTCTACTTTTTATGTGTGTATGCTAGGTCACTTCTCCTGTCAGTACCCCTGACCAAGGATCTGGCTTATATCTAGAGTTGTCTGTGAGCACTGCAGTACAGCTGCCCACTGCCCCAAATACTTAAAGGGATAGTTCACCCAAAAATAAAAATTCAGTCATTATCTATTTACCCTCATGGTGACTGAAGGTAAGGTTTGTTTGTTTTTTTAGTTCACAAAACACTGCTGCTGTTTCACAGGAAAATGGTGTTGCACAATCTCCCAAACAATGGAAGTCAACGGTGGCCAGCGCCCAAATGTGAACGTGGCTCTGGGCTAAGGGTCTACAGTGAAGATTCGGGCTAGAAACATGGTGTGTGATTGCCAACGCCACGCGTAGTGACAGCCAGAAATGGTACCATTGCTCAAACTGGTTAATTTTATTTCAACCATACAAACAATTCATATCCAAATTAAAGTCCACACTACACAGATTATTTGATCTGTAATCTCTTTATTGACTTTTGGCCTTATGCTGTTTAAATGTCATCACATATTATGGGGTCAATAAATATGCCTACCAACTTTTATGCTGAGTCTGCATGCCAGTAAATGTTCCAGAGAATCTAGAAGAAGAGGGATGCAGATTCTTCCCACCCTCCCAGTTCCCACAAATTCAAGGCATTACACCAGCACTATCACAGTAAAAACTAAAAATGATGAAAGAGTGTTTAGTTTTCATTGTTTACATTACATTATCTGTCTCTGTCCCATTTAGCTGCCACCTGTCCAAAGGTATGTGATTGACAGAGGAACACCTGTACCCATGTTTATGCTGTTCTGTTCATATAGAATGATGCAGAAGTTGTTCTGTGGAGAGAGGTGGTCCGGATGAAGTCTGGAATCGACTCAATGCAGGTAACACATTTGAAGCCCAGTCGTTGAGAATCTCAGGTCTAACACTAAATCGAAATATGATACAAAAAATTACTACTACTCAAGTGACATGACATACAATGGCGCCTAGAGCAGCACTTTGGCAATGGTGGTGTAATGAGAAAATTGTGGAGTAACCATTCGTAGTAGACTATTAATTGTATAAGCACAATGATTTGCTGGGGAATGTGTCAATCATGCTGTACCTGCAGCCGCCTCCCACCCCTGCCTCCTGTAGTTACTGGTTTTCAGTAACTAGCACAACACTGTTAGTGAGGTATAAACATTCCTTCCATCTTGTTACAGCTTCTTTAAAATGGAGATCTTTGTTCTATCCATCATATATTTTTGAAGTGAATACTATTTAGATTGTTCCCTTAGTAATATATTATATAATTTACTAAGTCTTTTTTCCTTTTTTCCCTCTTTAAGCAAAAGGACCTCAAAAGATCCGGGCACTGGATCATACAGTAAAGTAAAATTTTCAGTAATCCAATTTTATAGCTGTAAATATCTAAAACATTCTTGATTTGTCAATGTAAATTTATTTTGGAGTTAAGTAAATGATTGTACCTTGTTATGCATAATTATATCTGATAAATATTTAATTCCCCTTACACTCCACGAAACCCAGTTAAGCTCCACATTTTGAAATGTTATTGACTTATTATTCCAAAGCTCTGTGTTCCTAGGTATACTAAGTTGTACACCTAATATATTTTCAATTCTCTTCCATGTTTTTAATGTGCTATTTGTAACAAAATTAGATACTGTTATATTGTGTTTTGTAAACAGAGCAGTAAATAAGTTGTGAGGCTTTAACTGTTGGTTTTCAATATTTATCCAGGGCTCTTCCCCTGTGTTATTGATTATACGATCGATATAAAACATCTGAGAAGCAGAGTAATACAGCTCTAGATTCGGAAGCTTAAGACCTCCTTCAGTTCTTGCATTTTGCTAAATTGATTTACTCAACCTATGTGCTTTATTAGCCCAAATAAAGGAGGTGAGTAAAGCATTGAGCCGTATAAAAAATTATTTAAAAAATAGTTTGAAAAATAAAAAAAATTTGGCAACCATATCATTTTAAACAAATTTATTCTTCCCATTAAATTTATAGGTAGATCCGCCCATTTATCAATGCTGATTTTCAGATCGTTAATTAGAGAAAGATAGTTATCTTTGTATAATTGTTTTTTCAGGGCTTATATTACAACCAAGATATCTAATCTTTTTCTTTTTCTTTTTCAACCTTGCCGCGTGCCTCTTCTTAATGTAAATCCCCCAAAATGGGGGGGGGGTATGTCAAGGTACCATCACTCTATCTCACTCGGTTGAGGATCGTCCCTTTCAGCGATCGTGGTCATGACCCCCGTACCCTCACTTTTCAAGAACTGAACAAGTAAAGCATGAGAACATTGCTTTGTGCTTAATATTTTAAGTTTTGAACATTTTACACACTTAACAACATAACATTAACATTTGAACACATTACAAAAATTGTTAGTCAGTCTCTTCATCACTGCTGGTTTCTGCACTGGAGTGAGCTGACAGGGGAGAAGGACTCCCAACAGTGGATTCACTGCTTACATAGGGGGTTCCCAGACAGAACGCGGAGGTGGTAAAAGGGGTCCACCACTGAGTGCCTGATGTCCCGGGACGTGTTGACTCCCAGGCGGTAAACTAATCAGACTCTGGAGTACCTGGGACAGAGGGACCACCCTCATCCTCATCCTCCACAGCACTGGTGTAGATGGAGGAAGGTGTCCCAGGTCCAGGACTCCCAGGACCTGACTCTCCTTGTGGGGCACTCAGGGCTGGAGCATGGCCTGGTGGGACCTGGCTATCCTCCTCAGTGGACTCATCCCTGAGGTCAACCACTGGATTGACGTCTTCCTTCTTGCCACTTGGCACATTGGACATTTTCACTCACTAAAACATAATATGTTTACATTAAAATCTAAAAAATCTATTAAAAACACAAATAAATTAAATAAAAGTCTACATAAATATCATTGATTTCATAAAGTTAGCTAAAATACCAATTACTTACATGTAACTAGCTTACAAAAGCTAACAGTCAGGAAGAAAATAAGTATGTCTTACCTCTTAAGTGTCCAGATCTCGAATGAGCTCTTGCTTTTGATTGTGCTACTTATATGACATATACAAAATAACTATGGATTTTCTAACACTTTTTGGCTGTGACAATCAAATTTTCACTTGTACCATTGACTTATATGGGAATTTTAATTTTGCGATAACTTGGGAACGGAACGTTGTAGAGACTCAGGTCCCATGTCGATGCCCGGGTCCTATCAAAAGTTATTCACAAATTAATCTTGACCCGGGGGGTCATTGGTGGCAAACTGCCCTTAACCCTAAGTTCAGGACTCTTTAGTCTGGTCTCAGTGATCATAGGGACTGTCCAGATTGGCTCTATCCAGCAGAGCTTACTCTTGCCTTACCAAACAAGAGTAAACTTTTTCTGGGAAGAGCCAATCTGGACAGTTTTTTTTTTTTTTTTTTTAATCTTAATCTTCCAAAACCTTACCTAATCTTAACCTATGCTTACTTACAAAATAATACAAACACAAGCACAAATACACAACGACCTGTGCCATAATCTTAACCTATGTTTACCTGCAAAACAATACAAACACACGCACAAATACACAACAACCTGTGCCAAATCTGAACTCAACAGCTTTCTAAATTGCTGTCCAACACACACTAATCACTGCAAAACATGTTTGAACACTTGTTTTCACTTTTCCTTTCTCAACAGTTCAGTTCTTTTGTGCTTAAAAGCTCTGAAAGATCTCATGAGTATCTTGCTCTCCTTGCACTTCTCGCAGTAATCTTGGTATGCTACCGTGGCTTTCACCTTCTTGTCTGTGTGCACGAATGACAGCTCCTGAGCTGACCACTGCCTGGAGGAATTTGCAGGCAGGCACATTGCCTGGGACCTCTCCAGTGGTCTCAGGTCATCCTGTCAGGAATTCCAACTCTTAGTTGTTTTTCATCTGGTTTCTTGTCTCATCATTAACTCTCCTGTCATTTCAGATCACACCTCCCTCTCAGCCCATGCAGCCGTTCATTGCCTGCACCTGGTTTTCCCCGCCCATCTCCACACCTGTGGCCCATTCTCCCATCAGTCCCCCAGTGCTTTTATACCGGTCCATTTTCTCCTGCTCTTTGCCAGATTGTCTTGTGTGTTCTTTTGCCGAGCTTTCCAGCATTTTCCCGTTTTTTCCGTATCACCTGTTTTTGGACCCTGCCTGCCCATTTTGAACTCCAGATTACCTGCCTGCTCCTTGTCGGATTTGTTTGCCTCCCAAACTGATTTCCTGGTTTTGACTCCACTTGTTTTTTCCCAGTAAAGTGAGCTTTGTCTAAAACACCACGGTCATTGTCGTGCTTTTGGGTTCAACTCTGTACTAGTGATCCTAACACATCCTGAGGGTCCACCTCCTGCACATCCTCCTCTGGGACTTTGTCCTCTGGACGCTCCGGTCACTGGGGTGTCTTCAGAGCTGGTCGCTTCTGTTGGACTACACGGTATGGAATGTCATCGTGGAGCTTCCAAATGACCATGTTGAAGACTTTGGGCAGCGTGAACCTGGACTGAGGCTGCAACCTCTGCAGGTCCTTCTGGGACAACGTGTGACCATGCCGATGCAACTGACAAATGTCAGAACTCTCAGCTGGATGTTCGGGGTCTTTTTCAGTCCAGGTGGGAGTCGTGCAAGGACCTTCTCCATCCACGCCATCCCGTGGTCCCTGTACTTTTCCAGGTTCCTGGAATAAGTCAGTGACCACCTCTCAACCTCAACACACACCTGCAGGGTCATGCTGGCTACAGTGGAGATTGGAAAGGGCTCGCAACCGCGCGGTGGACCTGCACGTAATCTTTGAAATTCCACCAAACTCTCTTTCCTTCCTTCACATCCCGGAACTTGAAGGCCGGGAAGAAGTTGAGTTTGGCTTCAACAAAGCCTTCCAGCAGACAGTCCTTCACATCCTTGCCAGCCTGGGTCACCAAGGTGTGAGCCCTGCCAAAGGTGTTTGGCACAGGGAAGGAGTCCTTGTCTGCCAGGTCCTCACACAAAGTGTCCAGGGGCCAGGCACCTATCAGCCTTCCGGGTGGGTGGTTAGACTTGAGTGCAGCCATGGGGATGTTGGTGTTTCTTTTGTAGAGGTCACCGAGGAGCACTGTCACCAGAGCAGCCCCTATCACAGACAGTGCCGCATCCAGCGTCTGGCACAGAGGGAACAGACGCTGGATGCGCATTGTCTGTAGCTCATCCCTTGTCCAGTTGTGAAGGGGCAGTGGTGTTTCCCCAGCACTTGCGCTGGAAGCCTCTTCTCGCTGACTGTGCTTGTCCCCAAGCTCACACTCAGCTGAAAGTCCAGCGGTGACAGAGGTCGACCAAACATGAGCTCCTTCATGGCCAGCTCATATTGGTAAGCCTGCCAAGTCGCATCATAGCGCGCCACCCCCGTGTTCTCACGGTAAACCTCCGTAAGATTGTCCACAAGAAAAAGGAGGACATTCCAGAGGACTGACAGGACACCACTGTCACCGCAGTCCTGGAACAGCACAAGGAGTGCATGTTCTTCAAACAGGTGGGCCAGCCTTTTCAGATTGAAATGCTCGGCCAGATCCAGGTTGGACAGCACCCTGCCCTCGAACCTGACCACCTGTTCGATCCTGCATGCTCTCATGTACCTCAGGTAGTTCCCAGCCCATTTCAGGAGTACTGAGTGGAAGTTGGGGTGAGGCAACCCACAGGTAACAATCGCACCACTTACAGGATGTTTGAAGGGCATCTGTACGTGTGCGTGTGGTGAGTTGATGTAAAGCTGAAGGAAGGTCAGCTTCCCGTACTTCTCCAGCACACCCAGCAACTCCTTGCTGACATCAATGCCACTGTTGTCCAGGTTGCTCTGGAAGTTGGTGGGCTCATGGAGCCCAAGTGTGGTGAACAGAGCTCCCCTGACACCAACAAGGTCCTGCAACCCATACCTTGCAAAAAAGATATGGGTCTGAGGGTCTTTGGCCACAATATTGTATGCAAAGTGTACAGACACAGACCTGATGTGAGATATGTCCATGATGTCCGATATGTCCAGTGGCTCAATGTTCTTCTGTCTGAACTGGCTGAGAAAAAGGACAACCTTCATGAAAGGACAGACGTTGGACATCTCCACTGCTCTGTCGACCAAAGACGTGACAAAGGTGGCATCTCTCCTCAACACATGGAACCTGGACGTGTCAAAGGAGCTTTGACTGTGGATGGTGGGCCAAGCTTTGTTGTCATCGGGCAGGATCCTGAGCAACTGCTGGAAGTTGTCGATGACATTGTTGAGCAGCTCCACTGCTGTGATGGTGTATAGGTCCTCGCGCAGCAACCTGGTTTCCGGCTTTTGCGCATCCGCTGAGACCACAGTCATGACGAGATGGTAGCCACCATCTACATAACTGATTGTGTGCCCCACAGCATGTCTCAAGGTCGTTAGGCCATTGTTGCTGTACTTTGTCAGATCCATGTGTTTTTTAATGAACTGGTACTGTGGAACCATGTTCACAGAGCGAAGTCTGGGCAGGAGGAGGTAGTGGAGACCAACTAGTAGCCCTTGGAGGTTCTGAAACTCCATACATATCCCATTGATGTCAAATGAGAAGTTCAGAAATGAACTTGGAATAACAATTTTGTTCACGTAGCAGTCACAGTGTCATATGCTGTAAAGAAATCCACAGCTGACTTGGGTTACACTTTTATTGCTTTCAAAAATAATAACATTATACACAAATATATTTCCACACATGAGAACAATTTTTACAATAAAAACAACAACACCATCTTTGTGAAGATCACAGCCTCTGGTCAGTATTTTTCCAGTATTGCTGGGTGTCCTCAGCCTGGCAAATGAAAAAAGACTAAGATTAATATAATCTTTATGGTCAAGGAGTGTAATTTCAAGTAAGAGCAAACAAAGTGGTAGGTAAGTCATATCTGGGCTTTGTGAAGTAGACAAATCAATAGCTCAATATCTATGGCCAAAATATCTCAATCTTGGTATTTTATTGATAACTTATTTACAATACATACTGTTACTTTTCATGATTTGTTTTACTGTAACACAGCAAATGAAATCTGGAAAAGTCAAATAAGCAGTACAAGATCAAAATCCACAGCCAATATTTAGTCTCATAAGAATGTATGGATACATGCATATCACCCTGCCCCAAATTATATATACATATATATATATGACATCTGCAAGAATGTCTGCTCTGGTGTGTCTGCATTTTGTCCCAAGATGAAAATGAATGACAGGTGGTGTATGTCAGATTTGGGATGAAAATGTTTGGACTAGGTTTCAGAAAAAGTATATAAAGAGGTCAACGGAAAGAACTTTTTAAAAATTATTTTCTTTTATGCCCACCATACTGTCGTGGGTCATTAGGCCTCTGGCTTCTCACACGTGGCCTCTGCCTGCTGTGGTCCGGCTTTGGAGGACGGCCCTCTGGAGGTCAGGAATGTAGCTGTAGTCCTTCTCGACCTTCATGGCATACAGGCTCCACTTCCATGACTTCTGGTCCAACAGTTTCCTGTATCTGACTTGATGAAAGTAAGAATTTGACCAAAACGGGGAAAAGATGGTTACTGCAACAATCATTTCAGACACTGGTTTTGAATTTTTCTTCTGTTTTCTTTCTTTTTTTTTTTTTTTTGGTGCTTTGAGGACCACAGGACTTGTGGCATTTAGCTCTAACTCATTGTACTTGAGAGAAGACTGACATCTCTGTATTGTAATATGTATTTTTCATTTTTGGGTGAACTATCTTTTAAACACTTACTCAATGGAGCCATCTGCTTTTCTCTGCACTGGTCGATAGACATGATGATTGTAATCCACACAAGCAAGTAGAGTGCGAGCTGAATACACACGTGGGGTGAAGCTGAATCTCTTGCTGACATACATCAGTATGTGACTGTGAAAGGACTCCAGTTCTGCTGAAGACCTAAACAGTGAGAACTCACTATTTCATATTGTCATGAATCTAAAAGGGATAAAAACATATCGATTGATTATATCAATCAATTATATATATTTGGTTATTGAAATACTGTCATGATCAGTTGTGAACAGTAAAAAATGAAAAGGGCATTGCTCCGAAGTTTTTGGAGATGTGTCATCCTGCTAATGACGGCCAGCATACCTCGCCAACTGGCAAGATGACCGGGCTATTAGCATTCATGTTACCCCACTAAAAACAGCCTTATCCCGGCATGACCTTTTGAAATCGGCCACTGGCTCTGATATCTCTGTAGAAGTAAAACGAGATATAATTTGTTTTTTCTCACATTTAAACCAAAAGATAGAAGGTTGTGTTTTATATCATATTTCGTTTTATTTCAAATATACATTAATGGTGAAAATAACTGGAAGTGGGTAAGCCAAGACAAGCTGAGATGGTGACATCATCAAGTACGCTACAGTCCCAATAGCAGAATGACCGTCCTGTGTCCTCCCGTCCTCGAGAGACTGTACTCCCAAATCGAACTTGCTAAGTCCGAACTTGGCGTACTTGGTATTGAGAAACAGTGACAGAGGACCGGAGCAGGGGGGTCCTGCATAGATCCCGCCACGACAATTTTGCTGGCCTTAGTATTTCCTGTGTTTTATTTTGTTCATTATTGTTAGATTTAGTGTTGATGTGTGTGACAGACGTGTATTGGACATTTCCATATTTTATGGGATGGGTGGCAACCCTACTGACCTGTGGACACCTACCAGATGATGAGCATTTCCTTTTGAAAAAATGCATTTGTGCATCGAGCTGTGGCAGGAAGTGTCAAAAAACTGTCACACAAAGTGAAGTTTACAGCTGTTTGTAACGGCAGGCTCAACAGTCTGTATACAAATGTGTTTTGATGAAAGCAAATACTTATAAAGACATTTATTTAAAAAAATATTTGTGTCCATCAAAACTACATTTGGCAATTTTCCTTGTGGATATGTGGATTTTTTACACTTATATAGGCAGTGGTGATGAAGATAGTCAATGAAATGAGAGCAGCAGAAGTGCTGGGACAGCTGTTAAAGGTCCCATATTATGCAAAATGCACTTTTTCAAGGTTTTCCAGTGATAATATGTGTCTGCCTGTAGGCTCCCCTGATATGAGAACAGTCCTCTCTCTCCCTCTCTTGCTTGCTTCACCTTTCAGTGAATGTAGGCCAAAACGCTCCGTTTGGATTTGGTGCCCAATATGACATTTTAAGCAGGGAAGTGCCTCCTCTGGGCAGGCAACACTCCCTGTGCTGTGTGTCTGCGCCGCCCACTGAAAACCTGTGAGTCTGCCTCCCGGTCACCATGTATTTTTCCCGCTAATGCTGCTCCGGTAAACGAACCAAGATGTTGAAGGCACGAGCAAAGCACAGCAAGTGTTCTGTTGTTACCTGCAGGAACAAGAACAAAGTCTTCATCTATTCTCTTTGTCTGACCCAGAGAAGACCCAGTGGATTCATTTTATTTTTAAGGAAAATGTCCCCACAACACTAGATAAAGTGTTGTGTGTGTGTGTGTGCTACCCATTTTACTGCGGACTGCTTCTTCATCTACGGTCAGTACAAAGCAGGATTCACTTCAAAACTGAAGCTCAAGGATGGATCAGTACCGACTGTGACATAACTGCAGACATGGCAGTGGTAAGTTTTATCATCTTTATGCTGCTTTACTGTGTATTTAGCCGCTCATCCTGCCGTTAGCATCGTGGCTAATATGTAAGCATCTACTGTGTGCTCACACGCTGGAGTATAATATTGAGGGAGAGTCAAGATAATCTGTGTGAACGTAAAGCCTCATATGAAGCCAGTTAACAAAACAGAATAGTAAGTTTGATGCTGGTGACTGTTTTTCATGTCAGTTCTTGTGCGTCTTCATATTGCTGGGTTTGTGTTATCGTCTCTGTTTGTATGGACGCCTCCTCTCTCCTCTGCCTGGTGATGCTGTGTAACTTAGATTAGCATCAAGTGTCTCATACCTGAAATGTGTAGTGACCTGCTGCAAAATCAAGCCGAGAAACTTGTGTTCAGACTAAATCAGGTGTTGTGATTAGTGCAGTAGGGTTGTGTTTGTCTGTGCTTAGAATGTAAGAACCAAAATAATAAGAAAGCAATTTTAATTTCTCTGGTTCAACAGCTTCCTCACCAACACCACCTCCTCCTCTATTCAGAGTTTACGGTGCTTCAACACTGATGCACTAAAGGACAACAGTACAGTAACAGTAGTCTTGCATTACATTACAAACAACACAGTGGGGGTGCAGGACATGCAGGAGGAGGAGAGGGACGCGTCCATAATGACGACTGTTTTGATTTGATATCAATACAATTCATAAAATGTGACTACATGGGTTATCAGTTTTTACTCACAAAAATGGCATTGTAACAATGACCAAGTCACACATATAGTATCTGTTATTATAAATATATTAGGCCATAGCAGTGTATGATTGCATATATTGTCTCAGTAGCATCTTGGTGTTGTTACAGTTACAGTGTAATGCGATGAGATAATTGATTCTTAATACTTACTGGTTTTGAAATGCTGCACTGCAACATATCACATTTTTCTTTCATTTAGTTTTTTGTTTTTTAACTAGGATGAAATTTGTTTCCTATGAATTGTAGGAATTTCAAAAGAAAAATGGAGAAGATAAATAAGGACTGTGAGAAGATCCAGAGGTGGATGCAGCGCAGAAACCACATCTACTGGACTGCAGCCTCATCAGCCACCAGGCCAGAGAGAGTGATGAAATGGACCTCCATCCTGAACTATGTGCAGGACATCCAGAGACATGAAGACCTCCTCATTATTTACATCTTTGATTTTCTCTGTACTGCTGTACTTTCAGACTCTGCCTGGCTGTCATGTATTACAGTGAAACTGCTGACAAACCACCATCTTTGAGAAATTGTTTCTGGACCCGGTGCCAGACAGGGATGAAGATCCAGAGGACCTGAGTCCACAGTATGAGGAGCCAGACAAGGAGAAGGTCATCGCCAGCTGTCTGTCCTGGTTCAACTAAGGGGAGGTCTGAATCCAACATAGAGGCCCTGGGTGTCAGGAAACGTGGTGCCAATCCTAAGAACCAGACAGGCTTTGACCATTGCAGGCTCTATGGCAAATATAACGGAGGCGATTGAGAAAGTCAGCGATAGGATGCGACAGCGTGGACCAACTTCCGGTTTTCAAAATGAAATGTGGGTTATTGAAAGGCAGTAAAGAGACATGTCAGTGTGATCCTGCACTGGCTTTGAATTATTATGTCACATGGCCTAAAGGCTATTGACAAAAATTATGATTTTATTAAAACATTCATACACACACACACACACACACACACACACACACACACACAAACATGGCTGTATCTCAACAGTAGGAGTAGTACAATGATCCTGCACTGATTTAGTGTCATTTGATCACATGACCTGGATGCTATTTCATTTTAAAAATCAGTGTATGATCATAGTATGTTACTTATGATATTTTATCATACAGTATCATATGTAAGATACTATGATCATGATCACCTCTCTTTTAATCAATTTTAATATTTCTCTTATTTCTTTAGTAATTTTCTAATGTAAATATTAGCTTTTAGCTCAATAGCTCCCAGGTCATGTGACCAAATGACTCAAAATCAGTGCAGGACCATTGTACTACACTGGCTGGTTGAGATACACCTTTTTTATTACATTCCAACACTCCTGTTGACTCCTCCAATCATTTTGTCTTGAAATAGAAGGGCAAGCACAGGTGTAAGGAATGATATATTAATTATGGGTAACATTCCATTTAGGTGTATAGAGTTGCTGCTGCTGTTACTTGTGTTGTGTGCTGGCTCACTGGAGCATGGATGTTTATATGAGAACATAAGACATTGTGGTGAAAAGTTACAGCACTTGCAATTTATGGTATTTTTAGTGTCCTATAAATCTACAGTAATCTTTGAAAGAAAGTTACAATTACAAATATAATATAATTACAGTTATACAAATATAATTACAGTTATATGTGTAATTGTAACTTTCTTTCAAAGATTGCTGTACATGTAGGACTGCTTTAGAAAATTACTCAAGGCATAACCTGAGATGTCACATACAGTACATGGCTGACCATAAGTCCCTTTTTCTCATATCGATCTCTCTTCCAACAGGATACACTGAGACAGCACTTGATGGAGAGACTTCTCACCAGACTGCAATCTGCCTTAAACCAGCAAACCACTAAATTTGGATTATTTAGAGTTCCTGTCTCTGCCATGATCTTATACTCTTTAGATCATTCTCTGAGCAGATAGGGGTGTATCAGAGATCACAGAGGCACTCCAAGACTCCATCATGTTGTCCAGAGCGAAATTAATGCCAGCTCTATGCCTATTGTGGAACAGGAAACAGAAGTTGGTCCAGGTCCTGGTCACTCAAAATTTTAATACAAAAAGAAAAAAATTAAGATTTACACTACACATCTGCCAGTCTTCTGCATTGCAAAAATGCCTTGGTGTTTCTCGAAGAACTGTTTACACAGGAGAATGCAAGAATTTGGCTTATCAGTAAGAGGATCATACAGTTCTGTGACTGACCAAGAACTTGACAGCATAATTTCAGGCATTAAAATTCAGATGCCAAATGCTGGATACCGAATGGTTCAAGGCCATCTAGTTTCACTGGGCCTTCGTGATTCAGTGGGTGGAGAATGATGGCCTCCATGCACCGAAAGTTGATGCTGTGGGATCTTCTCACGGATCCTAGAACTGGTGTGTAGCTAAGAAGTTATTCTGTCTCGTGGCTCTCTCCCTGGTCCATATTGACACAACTATAAATTGATAAGGTAGAGTAAAATAGCCTGTAAATGCAATTATCTACATACAGAATGTTGGGAGTGGAGCTGCGTCATATGTTTAGGAACAGCCTTAGTTATATTTCAACCTTTTCTCCCTCTTGAACAGGTACAATATTGTGATCTTCGGTGGAGTTGACGATACTCAAGGAAGGTAATTGATTTTTGTGTATGCGTATGCGCGTTAATGTCATCAGCTTAATATAGATTGTTTTTGAATTCCAAATTAGACCTTAATATGCATATTGTTAAGATCTCAACATCCACAGGGCATAGCAGACCTGAAATCCTAATTGGCTGTTTAGGATGTGTCTTTTATCATTGTGAGTTCATACAAATTGTGTGTAGTTTGTCTCCAGCTCTGCAGAAGAATTCTTCCATTACAGAACTCCTTGACCATTGTTTGGCATAAAAATGCTGCCAACAATCTGAGTGCTAAGACATCATTATACAAACCCCACAGCTAAGCTATGAATAGAATAATTGCATTAGCCAATATATGTTAGTATGGAATTCTGCTAAGATAAAATAATGATCACATCTAATTATTCTTTCATACACAAAAATCTTAAATAGAAATGATTTGACTTAATATAACCTTGTCTAAATAGGCTGCAATCAATCGTTGTATTTCAAACATTCACATTACTATTACTTGCAGGAAGTACTTAAAAATACAAAGCATTTCATGTTGCTGACTCAGTTTTTCAGTTTTTAACTGTAAGTGTTAAGTAGTCCTAATTCATATCTGCTCGCCTTCCTGTCCTACAGAGTAATAATTGGATGCAGTCGAATGTATAGTTGTGTATTTCAGATTGACAGTTTGAGTGTCTGACTTCTCTAACCAATTTAAAGGACCAGTGTGTAATAACTACGGGAATATATTGACATAAATGGAATATATTATACATAAGTATGCTATTTATTATTATCAATCAACTTATACTCATAATCTTTATGTTTGCATTACCTTAGAAATAGCCATTTATAGTTACATACTGTTGGTCGTTTCTTACGAGGTCATCCACGCCATGTTTTCTGCGCTGATGAGCTGCCATGTAAACTCGCAGCAAATACATTAAGAGGAGGACAGACAGCGGCGTTTACTGGCAAACTATCTTGTTTTCTGAAGGCTGACAGCCACAGTTTTGACCACGATCAGCATTATTTACCACAAAGAAGCAGACTGTTCTTGTTCTCAAAGTGAAAACATGAAGAAAACAAACGGCAGCGAGAGAGAAGACAGAAAACAAGGACTAACATCGTGTGCTATGAAATCACTGATTTATTTTTCACAGCACGAAGCCTCTTTTCGCTGGACAGGTAATTCATCCTACACATTTCACTTTATTATGAGATAGTTAGCTACACTATAAATACGGACATAACGCTAATTATCTACACAGCAACGTTCATCTGTGTTTCTGTCGATAATATGTGTTTGTACCACGATCGTAATTTTGCATGTTGTTTCAAAAGTATGATCAGGGGCTGAAATATCCGTGTTGAGATTATTCACGGCTGCCCAAGGCTGTGTCTATAAATGTAGAGCTAATGTGGCTGCAGCTGACTGCTGGTTTATGAGTTATAGTTATAATTCAGTGTGGTTAATGTCCAGGTGAGCCAATCCTCTCTGCAACTCATTTAATAGGACAAATGTGATCAAACGTCACGTTGCTTATTCATTCATTATAATGATGTAAGATATATGTAAAGTTACTGTATTACATCAGGGGTATTTAACCATTGTTGGCTAAGAGTATGTGAGTTTTCATCAAAGCAAAATAAGAAAAAAATCAAAACTTGTTTTCACTAATTAGTGCCTCATATCTGGATGATGGCTGCTAATCAACTGAATCATCAGGTGTGGTTTTTGTTTGGGATGAAAATTCTGCGACTCTAACATCTTCATGGAATATAGTTGAATACTCCTGTATGACATCACTATGTATATTTTGTTTCCTCCTAATGGCAGCAAGGTAGAAGGACAGTCCATTCTCCTTAACTAGCTGAAAGACACTGTAAGTCATTTGGGATGCCACGATGGAGGAGACTTGGACCAGATGACCCCAGAAGGTTCACTTTGTGCCCCCATGCATGGATCTCACACCAGAACTGGTGCAGACACAAGCCAGAGAGGTCTACGTAAGTGACACACATTTATTTGCCTTTAATGTGGAATATTAACCTGCCCTGTAAATTATACTTTTGGTGAAATATTAGTATTTACACTGCATAAAAACCAAATAATATTCTAACTAAATGCATCTTGACACTGTCTTCAACAGGACTGACACTCAGTACAGCTGCTGATTTGGAATGAATTAGACAGGAAGTCACCGTGTTTCATCCAACAACAAAGAGCTGAATCAGTGTGTTTCTCAGGAGGACCACAGGATGAAAGAGCTGGAGCTCAATGATAACCTCCAGAACCTCACAACGTTTAGTGTTCAAACAGACAAATGTCTCAACAGCTTCTTCTGTCTTTATCCAAGTCAGCTCTGATGAGGACAGAAAAGTTGTCAAAATGTTTGTGTTTGTTGACTAAAAGCTGTGTTATGATTGTACACCAACATTTCTCCTTCTATTCACAACACAAAGCAAAGTGTTCTTTTTATATTTATCTTTTCACTCAAACTGTGAGGTACAGCTGTCCTCTGTAAGGATAATACACATTACTGTAACTGAAGTAGAAATGAAAATTTACAGACATTGCAGGAAGTATTGTCATGATTACTGTATAATTGCAAGCATGTTTATATGTATATCACTGCAAAAATAAATCATGTACATCTGATGATCAACTTTTTTTATATTTATTGTCCACATTTCAGCCAAATAAATAGCCTAATAATATCAACATGTAAACAACAAATGTCATGTAATAAGTAGCTCAAACAGGTGATTCTCAGTCAGGACCACAGAATGATAAACTCACAGCTTTTAGTCTTCAGTTCAAACATTGAATGTCTCAGCTTCTTCTGTCTTTATCAAAGCAACTTGAGATAGAACAAGCTGCAGAAATGTTTGTCTGTCTGAACACTAAAAGCTGGAGGTTTATGATTATCAGACAGCATTTCTCCTTGTATTGTCAAGACTGACAGGGATGACCAAGACTGTTTGTATAAATAATTTATATTGCTGATGTCATTTTTGTCAGTGGTGTTTTTTGTGTGTTTTTTTTTTTTTTTAGATTAATCTTGACCCTGTAATGATAATATACATTAGTGAAGCCTGAAGTGGTCATGAAAATGTACCAACACTGCAGGAAAGAACTTCATATAAAAGTACATATTTATATGGATATAATAATAAATACAGCAGGTATATCTAATTATTATCATTTATTAATTGTACTTACAATTCAATGTAACATTGAATTACAAATAATGGACTAAATAAATAAACTATACATGTAATATTAGCAGAAAAATATGAAAATATGGAACATACTCTGCAATATATAAATAAATAATTTATATAATCTAGAACAAATAAAAATTTTGTTTGATTCCTGATGTTATATACACAGGTTAGTGAGTACTTGTGGTCCTGTATTGACACTCCAGAGGGCCTGGAAGGAAACTCAGATTCTGGGTATGAAACCTGTCTGATGTCCAGTGGGATCAGAGAACTTGTCCCTGATGCTCAAAACACAGCAGCTGGGGATGACAAGTCATTTCCTGCACTAAAGAGCCATGTAGCCAAAATAAAATGCCTACAGGCTGTGTAATCGATACTCCCGTTGTCAACCCCAGCCCTCTCAACATGTTCCTACAGTTACCACAAGTACACCATGATACCCTGGTAAAGGTGAGGCACCATGTCTGAGCTGATGCATCATCAGGGCATCAAACAGTCCTGTCTGCCTCCTCAGGAGCTGATGAGTGTAGCTGCCTGTGCTCCTCCAGGGTCATCTCTTCAATAAGTCTGAAGAAATAATACAGGGAAAATACATTCAAGGTTAATGAGATGTTTGATATTATGTTGATAATATGCTAATATCACTGCAGTTTATGATGTACAGGCTGTTCAGAGTCAGAGTAACACGAGCTGAATGATGCTGTTCCTCTGCAGTATTTATTATCATTCAGTAACATCCAAGTAATGATGACTTACACCTGAGATTACTCGTTACTCTCAGATTACTCATCAGAAGACACACGACACCAACATCGCTACATGAAGAGAACAGAGCTGAAATATAACTTTGTGTTGGATTAGTATAATAAAGTATTTTCTAATACATACCTTCATTTGGAAAACTCCAAATCGCTCCTCTTCATCCTCCAGCAAGCTTCTGCTCTGGTTGCCCCCACACCTCTCCTCACCTGGCCCTGACTGCACCGTAACCTTGGCCTCTCTGCTTCCTCTTTCTCGTCCTCTTCCGCTCCGTCTTTCTCTCCTCCTCCTTGTACTCTAACCCCACCCATAACTGAGACATTGACTCTGTAAACAGAGAATAAATAAGCGCCCAGCCGAACTATTGTACTATCACACTAAACAACTACAGTTACGCCAGTGTCATGGTATCACCATGCAAAGCACTCGACAAAATACGACCATATTGTGGAGCAAATAAGTTATATTTGCCATTTTACATGTTATGACCTCTAGAGCCTAACAACGAAACACGTTTTTAAAATTATCCATAAACAAACCTCAACACTGGAAAGATTAGCTGATGCGAAGCGTGACGCCATTTTGTCACGTGATGGCCTCCTTTACGCTTGAAAAGGAGAGCAGCATAGGAAATCCTCTTTGTTGCATTCTGAATTTTGATCGCTAGATGCCACTGAAAATCACTTCTCCTAAAGCACCTTGAATATTGTGTATAGTAGAGAAGGCACACAGGCTCGTTACTGATAAACAGGCTGAGACGTACTCCAATTAAAATAAATTTTTATTAATAACAAAATAATCAAAATAATAGCAGGGGCTGGAGCTGCTGAAAGAAGAAAATGATTAAGCAATAACAGAAATAACTAGATAAAATTACTTTATTACAATATGTTAAAAGAGGCCTGGCTATAAATTCTAAAAAAAAAAAAAAAAAAAGAGTGAACAGCACAATAGTTAAACTCCAACCAACCTAAACAAAACGGAACTAAAAACTGAGCTGAGGTCACTTGGGAGAGGCAGACTACTCAGGAGGGCCTAGGGTGCTACCACTATTCACCACAAGTGGGCACAGCAAACACAGCAATCCTCAAACAGAAAAATGGAGGTCTATGGTGTCCAGTGCAACTACTCACACAAACATGAAGGACCTCACCACAGGTGCCTAGCCTCTCACCAATATGGCTCTATGCTTCTAAAGAAAACTCAAAGAAAATAATTAAAGACAACAAACAAATATATTTCAGTTAGCAGTAAAGCAAAAGAAACACAGGAGGGCAAAGCAAAAAGAACCGTATACGTATAAAAGAAAAACACAGGCAAAGTAGCAGTGGTAGGGCAGAAGGACCTGAAATAAAGGCAGAAAATACAATTAGCCGGGCTCACCACAACCATATTAAAGTTGGTGATGAACCAACCTACTGACCACCTCAAGGTCTGAGCTCTAATACACAGCAGGGCAGGATGGAAGTCAACAGTACCTGTTTAACATTTTAATCTTCCAACAGACTAACATCCAAGTACAATTGTACACAAACAGGCTTTTGTTGGCACATACCTGGTGCGAGCAAACCTCACAGCCAACAGCAGGGACAGGGCATGAGGCAGGAAAAAGAGGAGAGAAGGCCCACAGGTGCCTTATATTCTGGCTCTGATTAGGAGGCTGGAACAAGGGAGGAGTCCAGCCAAGGCTGCATTCAACCTACTACCTGTTCTGCACTGCTGGAGGAGTCCCACCACATAGTCTGCAATTTTGATATATTTTTAATATGAGGAGAGAATAACGTCAAACAGCTGTCCACAGGTCAACCTCAACAGGACGCCTGGTAGCTGCTCTTCCCAGATATGAGATTAGCCAACATATTAGGCTATATGATGCTATAGACATCTTAGGATCATTAGCTAGCTAGGAAGCATTCATAATTCAAACATAGTGTGGCAAGAGAGTGATCACTGACCAGGCTACTACCTTCAGAAATGAAAATAAGGCATGCCCACCACAGCTCCTCAAGGGTTATGACCACCACGGGCCCAACTCCCGTGGGCGCCCGCAGCAGTGGTATGTTTTATTTGTGCCAGTGTTTTAGTAAAGGGGTGATCAAGAAAGCAATTAGTCATACTAAAGCTTGAAATTAGACTTGCATCGATTTCAACTTTCTTAGCCGATTCCGATTTCCAATTTTTTGAGGGTCTGACCCATCGATTCCGATTTTTGGCCGGTTCCGATTTTCAGTCTTTCTAAGAACTGTAATTGACAGCATTCACAAACATTTTTGCAACTTTTCTTGTAAATATGTTCATAATAAGACACTGACTATTAATATTCATTTAATACTTTCTCCAAAATCATCCAGATTACAACCAGGCCTTATTATAATTTTATATTAAGATTATGAATGGTGAACGTGGATCTCTCATGAGATCATCTCGCTGTGGACGCGATTTCACGTGATCTTTTGTGGAAGCGATGTAAACAAACCGAGACTAACGCGTGCAACAGTTTGAAGTAAAACTTTGCCGTGAGAAAAACAGATGCAGAAATTAAACTAGTCTGGATGAGAAAATGTTTGAGAGACGCATCAACACAGGTTGTTTATTCTTCACAGAACAGGAGGTGAGATTTAACTGTCCTTCTGTAACAGCAGTCTGCTGCTAGCTTGCTAGCATTAGCCTGAAGAGCTACAAAGTTTGACGTTGTTTTGCGACATTGTCAGCTGCTCTGTCTCATTGTAGACTGTCTGTCTTCTCTTATCCTGGTCTTGGAATCTGCCTGGACACTCAGTTTCATCCATCCACACATCTTGTCAGAGTGTGTAGCTGTTATCAGCGCTTAAAAGTTGACGCCACGGTCAGTCACCGTTACATGACGTGACCATCGCAGAACATGTGATAAATGACGGCGAGAACCGGATTTACGCACCGACGGCCACACAAGGTCAGGCCGTCCATTGAAAACTGCCCGATTCCAGCACTGCCGATTAATCGTGCAAGTCTACTTGAAATGCTTTATTACCAATGAACACATTCTTTATTGTGCAACATTGTTGCATATAAAGTGCTGTTAATTGCTTAGATGCTGTCACTTGATCAAATGATAAGCCAAATTTGTCGTTTAATTGCTCTATGAGAGCTAACATACCAGCTCATCTGCATTCTCTATGAAATCAAGCATTTTGTTGGTGACCCCACATTCTGGACTGAAGTATTGAACAGCAAGGGAAACATCTTCCTGTTTCCTTTTTTATGATGCGTCCATCTGTATGGACAATGGGAGGGTTGATTTATGGGCCTTGAGAACATCACTCATCCTTTGGAGCAAGGGCATCTTTAATCACTGCCTCTGCCTTTGTTCTTCCCATAGTCTTTTTTTTTTTTTTTTTCATAATTTTAATCCGTGGTTTTTGATTCATTATGCACAAGTCAGCACTGCTAGAAGCAGGTTGTGTCTGACTGTGTGTACACCTGTCACCTCAGCTGTGGTAACCTAGAGGAGAGATGGGATGACAAATTGTTAATAAATTGAACAGTATTTGTTTGTTGCCTGTCTTATGACTTGAAACGGTCAGGTCATCCAAACAGTTAAACACACTAATAAAAGAATTTATGTAATGATCACTGAACACTGTTTTCCTCAAAATATAAACAGTCAGAATACACAGAAAGCTCTTACAAACATTTTTAATCTAGGAATGTATATATATTTTAAAAAATGTTTTCTAACAATATTATTTATTTATTTATTAACTGTTAATCGACATTAGTATGATTTGTTTCAAATAGCCATATATAATATTTATATTATAATATCTGTATATTAAATAAATGATCACTTCTCGACTTAAAACTCAACATCCTAAAACAACAATCAAACCACAATAGTCTACTAAAATAGCTATGCCCATGCACTGACATCTTCTGGAAAAGCACAACCAGAGATAAATTGAATCAATCATAACATAATGTAACATAGCCTATCAGTCTCATGAGATGATTGGGGTATGAAGAACTGTGACACTTACGCTGGCCCTGCCTACATGCCCGCAGTGTTGCTTTAGAAGCATGCTGTCTAGTGCAGACAGTCAACTGTGCGCCACTGAAAACACTCGCCAACACTTACAATTTGCCTTGTAATCATCTCCACTGACGCTGTCCAGCCAAGAATGTGCCTCTTCCCACCACTTCTGTACTGTTGCGTTGCCGCTTTTGAGGACGTGGTGGAGTATCGGGTGTAGTGGACATTAAAAGGGCGGTGTTAGAGTAGCCGCTGGTGTGTGGTGTCTGTCTAGGTAACTGTGACAGCAACACACAGCAGCAGCCAAAGACACCAGAGTGTTTCTCAATATGTGTTCTCCACCTTGTGTTCTGGTGTACTTGAGAAACGCCATCAGTCTCAGTCCAAGTACTATTCCAATTAAAAAGTCCCATCCGCCAAGTACAGTCAAATACCTGGATGTGTTCTTGCTCACCTGCTTTATGGTGATGCATTGGGTGGTGACTGTAGGACTGGGGCAGCCACGTATCCCAGAATACCGGAAAGCAGCAGTGGCAGAGGAGAAGACACACAACACAACAAGTTACAAGTGTCAAAATACTACTGTTTTAGTATCATGAATGCAATTTAGATTATTTATGCAAGAATATAGACATTAAAACATTGTCTGAAGCGGAGATGTCATCCAATGACGCCAGCATACTACCAGCTGCAAGATCGATCAAGGCTAGCATTCATGTTACCCACTTAAAACAGCCTTATCCTGCATGACCTTTGAAATCGTACACTGGTCTGATACTCTGTAGTACAACGAGATATAATTTGTTTTCCTCATTTAAACCAAAGGATAGAGAGTTGTGTTTTATATCATAGTTCGTTTTATTTCAAATATACATTAATGGTGAAAATAACCAAAGGGAAGCCAAGAAGCTGAGATGGTGACATCATCAAGCACGCTACTGTCCCAATAGCAGAATGACTGTCTCCTGTGTCCTCCCACCCGATCATCCCAAATCGAACTTCTAAGTCCGAACTGCCAAGTCCTAAGTCCAACTTACATTTGTATTGGAGAAACAGTGACAGAGGACCAGCATGGTCCTCCACAGATCCCGCACAACAATTTGCTGGCCTTAGTATTTCCTGTGTTTTATTTTGTTCATTATTGTTAGATTTAGTGTTGATGTGTGTGACAGACATTGGACATTTCCGTATTTGACGGGTGGCAACCCTACTGACCTGTGGACACCTACCAGATGATGTTAGCATTTCTTTAAAACGCATTTGTGCAATGAGCTGTGGCAGGAAGTGTCAAAACTCTCACACAAAGTTGCTTACAGATGACAATCTGATGGTAACGGCAGGCTCCAACAGTCTGTATACAAATGTGTTTGATGAAATTATTATGCAAAAATCTCTTTTTCAAGGTTTTCCAGTGATAATATGTGTCTGCTCAGACTTCGATATGAGAACAACCTTTCTCTCCTGTCTTGCTTTAGTCACCTTTCAGTGAATGTAGGCCAAACACTCTGTTTGGATTTGGTGCCCAATATGACATTTGCTAAGTGCTTTCCTCTGGGCGGGCAACACTTGTGCGTGTGTCAGCTGCTCTACTGAAAAACTCAGCTCCTCCGGTCACCATGTATTTTTCGCACTGGTTCTGTAAACTAACCAAGATGTTGAAGGCACGAGCAAAGCACAGCAAGTGTTCTGTTGTTACCTGCAGGAACGAGAACAAAGTCTTCATCTGCCTTTGTCTGACCCAGAGAAGAATTGTGATTCATTATTCAGAACGTCACACACAGATAAAGTGTTGTGTGTGTGTGTGCTAACCATTTTATCATGGACTGCTTCTTCATCGACGGTCTGGCATAAAGCAGGATACTTCAATACTCAAGGATGGATCAGTGGTAAGTTTATCATCTTTATGCTGCTTTACTGTGTCATTTAGCTGCTCATTCCTGCCGTTAGCATCAAGCACAATATGTAGCATCTCGCTGTGTGCCACGCTGGCAATAATATTGAGGGAGAGTCAAGATAATCTGTGTGAACGTAAGCCTCATATGAAGCCAGTTAACTAAATGCAGAATAGTGGCTGATCTGCCATGTCATCTTGTGGTCATTTGCTGGCTTTGGCATCGGCCTTTCTGGTGCCTCTCCCTGCCTGGAAGTGTAACTTAGATTAGCATCAAGTGTCTCATACCTGAAATGTGGCACCTGCCAAAAAGCCAAGAAACTTGTGTTCAGACTAAATCAGGTGTTGTGATTAGTGCAGTAGGGTTGTGTTTATCTGTGCTAACGTAAGAACCAAAATAATAAGAAAGACTTAATTTCTCTGGTTCAACATTCCTCACCAACACCACCCCCTCATATTCAGAGTTTACGGTGCTTCCCACTGATGCACTAAAGGACAAATACAGTAACAGTAGTCCTGTTACATTACAAACAACACAGTGAAGGTGCAGGACATGCAGGAGAGGAGGAGGACGCACCATAATGACGACTGTTTTGATTTGATATCAATACAATTCATAAAATCATGTGACTAGCATGGGTAATGTTTTACTCACAAAACGGCATTGTAACAATGACCAAGCTCACACATATAGTATCTGTTATTATAAATATATTAGGTCCATAGCAGTGTATGATTGCATATATCATTCAGTATCTTGGTACTGTTAACAGTGTAATGCGATGAGATAATTGATTCTTAATACTTACTATTTTAATGCTGCACTGCAACATATCATTTCATTTAGTTTTTTGTTTTAACTAGGATTAAATTTGTTTCCTATGAATTGTAGGAATTTCAAAAGAAAAAATGGAGAAGATAAACAAGACTGTGAGAAGATCCAGAGGTGGATGCAGTGCAGAAACCACATCTACTGGACTGCAACATCAGCCACCAGGCCAGAGAGGGTATGAAATGGACCTCCATCCTGAACTATGTGCAGACATCCAGAGACATGAAGACTTCTCATTATTTACATCTTTGATTTTCTGTACTGCTGTACTTTCAGACTCTGCCATTGTCATGTATTACAGTGAAACTGCTGACAAACCACCATCTTTGAGAAATTGTTTCTGGACCCAACAGACAGGGATGAAGATCCAGAGGACCTGAGTCCACAGTATGAGGAGCCAGACAAGGAGGTCATCGCCAGCTGTCTGTCCTGGTTCAACTAAGGGGAGGTCTGAATCCAACATAGAGGCCCTATAGGAAACGTGTGCCAATCCTAAGAACCAGACAGGCTTTGACGAGAGTGACAGGAAATCCCAGCACCTGCTCACAACACTCTGATAGGCTGATACACTCTGAACAAAATCTTAAGACCAGGAGAAAAACACAGTATTTGCATTTCCTGCATTGTGATCGAAACCAGGCTGTAAGTGGAGCTTAAAACATAAAAGAAGAAACAGGAGCAAGACACAAAAATAGAAAGTAGGCAATTTATTTAAAACTGGACTTAAACTCAAACAGGCTCTTCATCAGCTGATCAAAGTTTAAGACCATAGCCCAAAAACCCCCAAACAAAAACTACAAGTGTCAAAAAGGACTCAGCAGTGAGTAGCCCCACCCCTTGTTGATCACTTCAAAAATTTGTTTAGACATGCTGATGCAGTGTTTCCAGGAGGCTGGTGGGGATGTTGCTCCATGTGGTGAAGATGGCTTTACAAAGGGCATCCACAATCTGAACTGATGACTGTTGTTGTAAACTTCCTTGCCATCATCCCCAAATGTTGTCAATGGGATTTAGATCAGGGAACACGCAAGATGGTCCAAAAGAGTGACATTATTCTCCTGGAAGAAGTTCTCGCAGGCAGGCGTAACTAAGGTGTGAACTGCAGCTTGTCTTGTTGAAAGACCCAGTCATTACCACACAGACGAGGCCTCAGTCAAGAGGGGATGCCCACTGCAACATCTCCACATAGCCAGCCTCCATTTGACCTGCACAACCTGAAGCTCCATTGTTCCATTGAAGTAAAAAGCACCCCAGAATAAAACTTTCTTCCACCTTTCAATGTTCCATGTTTCATGCTCCCTTGCAAACTCCAAACAGGCAAGTTTGTGTGTGGGAGTAGACGGGCCTTTGAAGACATTCATTATTCTTTAAGCCCTTCTGTCTGCAGTCAGCACTCAGTAAGGGCCTTAATTTGGGCCGAGAATCAGCCTGTGTCTTCATGGACAGCCTGGATCCACCGCTCAGTGCAGGTGAAATTTTTGGGTCTACCACTTGATCTATTGTCCCACAACCTCAGGATCTTAAGAAATTTAAAATGACTGTCTTACTGTGTCAAACCTTGGCAGCAATGGCATGTTGCAAGAGGCCTTTCAGCAGTCCTCAACAATCCTGCCACGCTCAAAGACAGAAAGCTTTTTTCTTTGCCATCAAGAGGTCATGACAGTATGAATGCTGGAAAGAAAATGACATTAAGGCCAGATTTTTGCGCAGATTTTGACTTTTAAGGCTATGGTCTTTAACTTTGATCAGCTGATGAACAGCCTGTTTGAGGTACATGTAGTTTTTCAATAAATTGCCTACCCTTTGCTCCTGTTTCTTCTTTTTGCATTTACAGCCACTTACAGCCTGGTTACGTGATCCATCAGTGCAAAATGAGAACACTTGTAATTTTTCCCGGTCTCAGGATTTTGTTCAGGTGTACTGCAATGACTGAAACAAGTGGAAAAGATGTCCAGTTAACAGTTTAGCCTCAAAAACATCAATCTTTGATGTCAAGGTTTTTTCATATGGATTCAGTGAATCTTTCAGTTTACTGTCATGATGATCGGTACATCATTTGACATGTTATATGATGTGATATATATATGTATATATATGATATATATAAGAAATGATATATATATATGATGTGATTCAATAAATGCTTCACAGTATGTGAAGTCAAGAACAGTATCTGCTTATTTTGGGGTGTGTTTTTCATTCATGGTGTTTAGTGAACACTGTAATGTTACGGGTATGTGCGTGGGGCAAGTAGACAGCATATGCTAAAGCACGTGAGTGACAGTGACAGTATGGGAAAGTAATTTTGCTAAGTATCAAGTAATTCTGTGCTAAACTCAGTCATACATTATATATTATATGAGTGATAAAGAAGACCGTTCTCAGCTCACATCATGAGTTCAAGACACTCAAATCACAGAGTGCTTCACCAAATCACAGATTAATGAGGTGCATACCTCCTTGAAAACTTTTAGATTGTAAAGTGGAGCGTCTAGAGTGACTTATGGCTGAAAATCAAAAGGAGCTGAGAGCTGAGATGGACGCATTATAAAGCAGATTCAAGATAACCTTGATTTGATATCGGGCAGCTTGCAAGATTGATAGATGGAGTCAAGTCTGAATGAAGCAAAGCGCCTACCTTTCAAATTTCAGTCTGACTTGTCTGTCATAATTGTGGGCCTCTTTTGTTGAAGGAGAAAGCCCTGATAAGAGTGATGAAATCTTGTTCTGAGGGGCTACGCTGTGATCCTATACCGGAGATAGTTAACGGGAGAAGATGAGCCAAGAGGATGGGCCAGATGTAATCAAGGTGGAATTTCAATCCCTGCAGGATAAAGTAGCTGTGCTTCGTCAAGCAAGTAGATTTGAGGGTAATGAAAATTTCAATCGTGAGCTTCATTCACCACAAATCACATGCAGAGAGAGGCTGGTCAACTTGAATTTCAGGACTCTTTTCTCAATGAACTCCTGTTTAGAAAGGAACATTTCTGACGTGGCAGCGGGAGGCTGATGAGGCGAGATCAGGTGGAGCCAAAGTAGCAGTGCCAGCGGGCACAAGGAGCTGAGGATCAGCAGAGAGAGTGTGGAGAATTGATCGGTAACTGCCCAACTGCTAACGTTGAAAATCTTACAATAGTTCACTGAAGATAAATGGTTGGACTGTTTGGAACTATGAACCCAGAAAAAGAATATTACTTGACCATAGCCCTGACATTATCTCACTTAATGAAACACATTTGAAACATAATGAAGTCATTGATCAAGACTCCTATACTTGTTTTGACAATCGATCAAAGCATATAAAAGCAGCTAACGGATCTGAGGAGTTGGTTTTCTGGTCAACAAACTGTTTGATGTTTATGACATTATAGTAAAGGACAAATCAGTGGAAGAGATACTAGTCTACCATTTAGAAATAAGATTTCAGGTATTGTTTTGTTATTTTGACTTGTTATTTACACTTTACTTGTTATTAACAAATTACTTTGTAATATTCAGAAATTAGAAGTAAAATGTTTCTCATGTATAAAGAAAAATGGTCAGCTGATATATGGCATAAACCAAAATTCTCAACTTACTGTCTTATAAAGAATTCCTAGTGATGTGAACCCTATGTGAAGTACAATTTAAACAAAAGACAAAGATCACTATGCAGTTACATTCAGGAACATTACCATTAGCCTTAGAGACTGGTAGGTTTAATGCCACTCCAGAGAGGATACAGATTGACAGACTGTTAGTGAGCTCAGTGAAACTGAGAATGAGGTTCACTTTGTGTTTTGTTGTCCTGCCTATGAGGACTTAAGGGATGTGCTTCACTAAAACGTCCTCTGTGTATGCTGATTCTTTTTGGCTGATGAGTATGTGAAACTTGAGTTGTGCTTTAGTAAGGGACCTTTTTGTGGCAGATTTTATTTCTCAAGCCTGGGTAGAGAAGGCAGAATATTCTGTTTAAGACTGAGCAATGAAATGGACTAATTTTGTAATGAAAGAAATGTCTAGTACTGCAACTGTATTTTGGTGTCTTATAAACCCATGAGGGTTGGGTACTTTATGTGCATGACATGTATAAAAAGAATCAAATTAAAATCAAATCATGTTATACCCGCTTTTAAGTAATGTGCAAACTGTAAAAATATGACATATTTATCTTCATAAATACAACTAACAATATTGTAAAATCTTTCTGTCAGTATTGTGAAATAAACTCTGACAGGATGATGCAGATCTGACAAAACAGAGGGTTTTACTCTGCTGACTGTACATTATCCTGCTCAATATACAATGACTTATCACAACTGTAGAATCAGATATACTTTATTGATCCCAGGAGGGAAATTGTTAGTGTTAAGCAGTTACACCTATCAAGGAAGACTAGAATAGCTAATATATATTTCTATAAATATAAGCTATAGAATATAGAAATTAAGATAGAAATATTCCTGTAGAGAGAAAGCTCTAAGAAATAAAAGGAACATTAGAAAATATGTGCATTGTGAATTAAACTATATACAATAGTAGTAAAAACTAAGACGCAGTAAGAATATGTAAACATATGCATTTGAATGTAAGTGATGTACAACAATATATACAGCAGTGGTAACACATACTAGTGTAAAATAACAGTATGCTGAGATGGGGACAAGTGTTAGATACATGTATTCTAATCATATAAATAAATGATGTAGTTGTGATGACAGTGTAGTCCTTTTGTATTGCACTACTGAATCATTATTATTGCACAGAGTATCATACTAATAATAATATAATAAATAAATTTGACACAAAATATTGATTTTAATAATTTTTACAGTCACCAGAGTCTATTCTAAGATCTGTTGTGACAACATCCACAAAATTTAGAAAAAATGAAAATATTTCAACAAAACAATGCTATGAAATTCAAACCTGAAAGACATTAGATTGTTGATGGATGAGTGAAGTTTTGACAAATTTTTAAATACGTACATAATATAGGAACTGTGTAACAGGTAGATTGTTGCACGTTATGTGGAGATGGAGCACAGTGTATTTACAAACCACTGCTCACAGCCTTTTTTGTAAACATGAAAATTTGAAGGTCTGTCTTATCATTTATTTTCTCATTTTATCATCGTTTTCTAAGCAAGTTCATACTATGATAAAAATGCATACACAAAGGGACTTATTTATAGTCATCTCTGCAGAGAATATTGCAAACAAAAAGATATTGCATCATAAAATATGTCAGTAACTGGGACACCTGTAACACTTGTAGAGTGTTCTCTGTCCACAGAGTAATAATAATGTCTCACCGAGGCATGAAGGTTAACTATATCACAAATTATAATGTCACTTATTCGCCAAAATTTCAATAATGAACAAGCGGAGTGAGTAACAGTTAACATTGGCTACCGAGCTAGTTACATATTTAACGCTGTACCAACACACATCGACTAACTGTAAAGTATCAAGACACAGTTGTAGACTTACCATTCAGACACGTCCCGCAACATCCGCAGTGTTTGAACTTCTGCAGGAGCCTCCGTCTGGATCATATCTGGATCAAGATTAGATGTTTGAAATCTACCGCCCACAGCACTCATAAATTGTGTGTTAGTTCAGCAAACATAGCAGCCAGGACCAGCTGATACAAGCTACACCCACCTCCAGAGAGGGCAGACTAGGCACAGCTCATTTGCATTTAAAGCTACAGGTACACAGAAACAGCTTGTTTTGAGAGAGGCTGAAATAGAGGGGTATAGACACGCTGATCATGATCTCTGTGGTGTTTATGAAAGAAACACATGATTGTTTGAATAGAAGAAACAGAAGAGAATGAAAGTGAAAGTAACAACGTCTGATTTGATGATTATTCCAGACTGGTCTGAGATCAGCAGCATGTTATTAATGTATGTTGACATGAATAGGTGTGTGAATGTTGTGTTGACATTTGGATGATGTGTGTAGAAGGCTGACATTATGATGATCCACAATAACACAATGACAAAGTCACTCTGCTCATTTTAGAGAAGTTCATTGATTAGGACATAGAAAATGTTGAGCTGCACATTTAAAACCTCAACACATCTGATTGGATTATAAATGGATTTTTATCTTCATCATTTATTCTTTATTCAGATTGAGTTGGTGCAGTTTGTCAGAGATCAGCTGTGCTTCTCTGGCCTCAGCTCTGAAGTCCAACCCCTCCCATCTGACAGAGCTGGACCTGAGAGAAAACTACCTGAAGGATTCAGATGTGAAGCTGCTGTGTGAACTTATGGAGAGTCCACACTATAAACTGGAGACTCTGAGGTCAGTAGAGGGGTGGAGTCAGTCCATGCTGTTTTCAGCAGTATTGAAGTAAACACAGTTTGAAGTAAAGATCCAGTATTTCCTGTTTTCCTCAGTGAAGCTGTGAGAGGAGAACGGTGACAGGCTTCAGGATCTCAAAGTGTTTGTTTCAACACTAAACAATTGATCAGTTCATCTTTGTCACTGCTCTCAGATCAGTCTGACTGACGCCTGCCAATCACTGGCTCTTATTTCATAGAACCATGGTTACATTTAGTATTTAGCATGTGGTCTTTCTACAGACCAGAACCTGCTGAAGTACAGGAACTATGACGATGATTTATGTTCAGTCTTTGTATGAATATGTAGGACCTTTAACATCATATGTCCATGTGTCTTTTGTTTTGTCCTAATATTTTTTAATATTTTTTAATGTTTGTCATGTTAATTTTTCAAAAGTGGATGAAATATTCAAACTGAGATTCTGGTATTTAACAGCTTTTAACTCTAACAGCAGTAAATCCATCATTAAAGTGAGCAGTGAATGTCTCTGTGTTTCTGCAGTCATGATGCGTTCAGTGACTGAAGTCCTGTTGCTCTTTATACTGGATGTGATGAAGAGTATGTCTGTAAACACTGATTTATGACTCCTGCTGTCTCTCTTCTTCTCTCATCAGATGGCAGTCATCTCTGAAGGAGTAGGTGTAGAGAGGATCAGCTGTGTCCTGATGATCAGGGACACATATGGTGGATTTGCTCCACATGTGGCTGATCAGGCAGAAAGTTTTCAATGTAAAGTTTAACAAGTGAAAACATTTTGGTCCTCATATTTCCTGCAGCATCAGTGAATCACAGTTTGATGTGTGAGTCTGCTGCTTTTCACATGACACGATCAACACAGACACATAAAGTCAACTTGTGGAGCTTTTCCCCCTCAGAAATCAGTGTTGAAGCAGTTGTTCATGTTGTGGAGCTCCTGCTGGAGCTGCTTTCTGCCACCAGATGGCACAGTGTCCTCTGAACTGCTGATGTGAACGCTTTCTGTCTTCATTTAACAAAAACTAAATATCATCATCATTTAAAACATTAAACCCTGATTTAATAAAACCGGAGGAATTTAAATAACCACTTTGTATGAATATATTGCTGGTATATATTGTAGAATAAGGCACATATTTACTTCATGTTGTATATATTTAGTAATTATTGTTATATGATCTCTTTTATATATTGTAGTAGAATGTCGATATTTTGACAGACTTGTTCTTTTTCTATTCTTATCATTTCTCTCTGCTTCTATACGTTTCTATTCTTGAATGGGAGCAGCTGTAATGTGACAAATTTCAATAAAGTATTTGTGATTGTGATTGTGAGCTTCTTTGTTTTGTCAGCTTTCAAACCTGTGACATGAATACGACTAAAATCCATCAACTTAAATATCAAGTTGAGCCGTGAATCAGGAAGATTTGACTTTTTATTAACATCTTCAAATCCACTTTTCTCCTCATATTTCCCCCGAAGGAACTTTAAGGGTGAAAAAGTGCAGCAGCTGGATTGAAGTCAAACATCAAAGCACCATCTTTGTTTTCTTTATTTCCACTGCTGGAAAGTATCTGAGTACATTTACTCGAGTACTGTACTGAGTACATCCACTTGATGCTCCTGTTTACTTCTCCTGCAGCAGATTTCAGGAGGAAATCTGGAACTTTTGACTCCACTACATTTATTTTACAGCTGTAGTTACTCGTTACTCTTCACATTCATATTTTAAAGACAAAACATGTCATCAGTTTATCAAATATGAAGCTTTAGTTTACATCAAACTAACCAACAGTGTTAATAAGCAGTTGAAATGAGCTGCTCCTACATTATAATGCATCAATAATAATGATCCAGTATTATAACTAGAAGGACAGTCAGAGAGTGCAGACCTGCACCGAGGACAATAGTCCACTTTTCTATCAGATGTAAATATGGAGTGCTGAATGAAAACTTGTAGTTAGAATTTTCTAGCTGATATACTTTGAATATTTAACTCACTTTCCTCACATTTGAGACAGAATTTCTTGTAAAAGATGTTTTATGTAATTGTTGATATATGATATGTTTTTATGTCAAAGTAAATGTTTAAATCTGAATATTTAATCTAAATGTTAAATCTGAGTGTTTGATGAAACATTGAACACAGATTTAACATCAACATGTAGACTTAGATGAAGATTTAATGATGTGTCTTAATAATCATAATACCAAACATGAAGATCAAAGTCTTCATTGATGGATTAGATGGATATTGATGGACTGTGATGTAAAGTAAAGAACATAGTGATGTCACTTATAGAGGTGGTAATTTAAAGTTCCTACAGTGAGTTTATAACAGGTTATAAACAGTCTCATTTTAATCCTGATGTCCCTATATCTCTTAAAGCTCCAGGTGAGCAGAGGTGGCAAAAGTCCACACAGTCTTTTCTCAAGTACAAGTACAGATAAAATAAAAATTAATTCCATCTAAATGTTCTTATTTTGTCTCATTTATGAAGTTGGCTAAAATGTTCTACACAAAAAAATGACAACATTTCAAGGCGTTACTTCAATAGAGTTTTGGGTTTTGAGTCCAACTCAAACTCTAAAGTTTTAATAATGTTTTAGAAACCCCCAAAATTGAATTTCATAATGAGTAAAGTGGTTGAAATAAGTTACCTTGAAATTTTGAGTTTTCTCAACTTTTTTTGTTTTGTTTTGCTTTTTAGTTTTTGATGAGTTTCACTATCAGTTTGAGTTTTTATTCTTATAATATTGGGGGTATTTGTCAGATTGAATAGTTGAGAACAGGTATTATAATACAAACACAGCTGACTCACAGTCATGTCCCTGTCTCAGTGTCAATAAACAGACACACCAACGCCTCCTCATGTTGTTGTGTTGACAGATTTGACTAAACACACAAAACCTAAACATTTACTGTATATTTTTATCTGTATTTAACAGTAAATGAATGATTGATGATAGAAAGGCAGCATTAAACAGCACAGAGACTTAAGTATGTGTGTAAAATATGGTGACATGAACAGTGATGAGCAGCAGGAGAGCAGAGACAGAAGACAACATGAGTTTGGATGTGATGGACTGATGTGTCCATCTGGGCTATAGCTCCCTCTAGTGGTTGCTTTCAGTCACTGTGTCCAAACTCAGGAAGAAGCAACAAAAACACACATTCCTACAAGTTTATCAAGCAAACAAATGTGAGCATTGAGGAGTATAATTGTTGTGTTGATGTGTCGACTGTTTGATAAATGGAAAGCCACAATCTTTTCAGCCAGGATCTCTTGAATGTGGTTGTGGAAGCGAAGTGAAACAGACTGCAGGATATTTGACATTTGATCAATAAACTGGTGAAAAAACATATGTCACTTCCTGACAGTCATATGTGTATTTTAACCCTCACATACATATATTCTCTCTTCACATACATATATTTTCACTGAAAACAGGACAGAAAGCCTTTGACAAACATAGGACCTGCTTTCACCCAGGAGACGCTGTCCAGGTACCATGTGAAGACAAAAGTATTTTTGTTCCCTGACTGATTATCTGCTTGATACCCTTTTAAAATACTGCATATATATATATAAAGAATATTGTATAATTCATATTGTCATCTTTCAACACCAGAACAAAGTTTGACTGTAAAACAAAAATGTGTTGCTAAGGCCCCTCTTTTCTGTGGTGTCTTTAAAAACACACTGACTATGACAAAACTTGAAAAAAATTATATTTATTACTTTTCTAAACTTGATAATAATTACTTTCAATAATACTTATTACATATAGGTTATAAATAAGTGAATTAATGAATCTAATTTGAATCATGTATTTTGTTTGAACGTTTTCCTTCATCATCCTTCCAGTTTGCTGAGGCCTCCCAGCAGCCCCCACTTTAAAAATCATGAGCTTTGATTGACTATTTACTACCTGCAGTAAAGGCTGACTAACAAATTTCTCACATTTTTGTTGACATTTCATTGTCACAACATTTGTTCTGTTAAATTGTCTGATATAAGTCAACAAGTTACACTCTATTTCCAAAGAATCTGTCAGCTCTGATGGAGTGGGCAGAGTCAAAGGCACCAGGTAAGTTGTGAAATGGACCAAAGTTTCTGACTCTTCAACATGCAAGAAATCAAATAAGTTGATGATAAAACCTTTGTGAAAGAACATGATATATTTCTCAAATATCACAGGATTCTGACCGAAGCTTTCCTTAAAAATAAAGGTCTTTATTCACAGCCAGTGAAATATAAATATAAATGCTGTAGATATATAATGTACAAATTAACAAAGCCATGACTGTCCTGTAAACTGTCCAGATGTTGACCTCCATCAAGGCCAGGGGTTTCTGCTTTACTAAAGTTGCGTCAGCAGATAATGAAGCTGTTGGGTCACAGTGGTCGTCCTCACGTGTCCTCCTGTGGATTCTGACTCTTCATGATGCTGCTGGACACTGTGTTGTCTTCAGGCCTTTGCTTGAGCGAAGGACGACACCTGCCCCACAATAACTTCCTGCTCTGATGGTGTCTCATACTGTGTGGAGAGTCTACTGTGTCCAGGGGCACCTCATCAAACACAGGCATCATCAGGTCACTCAGATGATCTGTAAAACATGCTCCATTCATTCTTACTTATACATTATATTATCATGTTTTATCAGTGTCAAACATCTACAGCTGAAGTTACATTTGTTTGTAGGAGCCATTAATTCATTCACAGGAATATATTTTGTAGAAATATTAAGGTGTGTGATATAATTTATTGTGTGATCATGCTGATTTAGGAGATAGAGGCTCACATGGATAATGGGGGGGGGTGTGGGGATATTTAGTTCATATCAGGAGCTGTTCACCTTCTGTGCTGAGTGGGAGAGAGGGGGAGCGAGGCTCACATATGTTTTGTTGACCACTATTTTCTTTTTGAAATCACCTTGACATTACATGTGTGAGGTCTAACTTGTTAGAGCGATCTTTAAGGATCCCTCCCAGCACTGATACAGCCTGATGCAAGTGTTGTGACATCTGGAAAGTTTTCTTTAGACATTTATTTGAGTATGTTTAGTCATTTTAAAAGGCATACGCCATTTTAATGTGAATTATTTTGAGGAAAATACTTTTCCTTCTATTTTTGTATTGTCATGTTTCTGTAAGTATTCTCACTAATAACAGCTCCCATGTTCTTTATGTAGAACCATAGGATTAGACTGTGGATAACCCAGTGGTGATGGTTCAGCTTCTCCACATCACTGAAGACTGTGACAAAATGTAAAGGAAAAAACACTTTGCTGCTAAAACAATAGTAATACAATTTAAATAAAAATGAAAATGAAATAAAATTTCATAAAAATAACATTTCACTAACCTCTTTTCTGACATGATTCCTCAGAGTGTTCTTGGGAAGTTGGCTTCCAGCAGATCTTTTTGAAAGGGGATCAGTCTGGCAGCCAAACCTCCAAGAGGGTCTGACCAGGGAACAAGGTCTACTGAATCCCTAAGAATACATTTACATGTGTCAGGAACTGGGTTGATTAGAGATAGGTTGCTATTAACTTTTAATTATTGGCTGATATTGGCCTGTCACAGTTATATCGGTATAAATCTGTATCAGCATATATTAACCAATAAATAACGGCTATAATAACCCTAACCCTAATCAGGTTGAAGGTGTGATGTGCGCTCAGAGATTCAATGAATTCTCTCAAAAATTCTAACCTAACACTAATGACATCATAGAGCCCATGCTAGATCAACATTCTACTGTGTTCTATTGTGTGTGTGTGTGTGTGTGTGTGCGTGTGTGTGTGTGTGTCTCTATCCTGAACATTGAGGAATATTGTGATTTTTAATGAAATGAGCCTTTAAAAAGCTTACAGCACCTGGTATTCCTAGGAAGTCTCCTATCCAAGTACTAACCAGGCCCGGTGTTCAGCACAACCAGATGCCCATCTCGTGTCTCTGGGACCCGAGGGACTCGACCTACTCCATTTTGCATCAGTCTGAAGTATGTTCTAACAGGCCATGGGCCTGACGAGACCTCTGATTGAGGAGGTCTGGTCAGACACCCGAGCCAAAACCAAGAGCTACAGATCCGGTTCTGACATATGTCGTAGGGCTCCCCGAGACATTTCCAGAACAGTTGGCCACAAATTTCCCGAGTTATGGCATTTTTGATCGACCAGGTCAACAGGTCACGATTCAAGGTCTTTGAGGCAGAGGCAGTGGATACTCAGCCCTGAGCGAAAACGCTGAGAGACGCCATTAACCGACCTACAATCCACATCTAATTGACCTCCATTATAATTCATTTGTGGTGTTATACTGCCCCCTTGTGGCGGTCCAGAATTCCAAATTCCAAATTTCAAAATCCTATCTGGTAGTATATAATCAGGACTCCATTCCCGGTTACATTACTAAGTCAATGGGCGTCTTCTAACCCTAATCAGGTTGAAGGTGTGATGTGGGCTCAGAGATTCAGTGAATTCTCTCAAAAATTCCTGTGTCAAAATATGTTGATACTGACATGGTGATAAGGTTATAACCTAACACTGATGACAACATAGAGCCCATGCTAGATCAAAGGACAGGGGTCCCTTTGATGTGTTCTATTGTGTGTGTGTGTGTGTGTGTGTGTGTGTGTGTGTGTGTGTGTGTGTGTGTGTGTGTGTGTGTGTGTGTGTGTGGTGGCACCTCCCCCCTCTTGGGTGACGGGTCAGGGGTAGCAGGGTAAGAGGGACCTGCTGTGGAGGTTGACAGCTGCTGGACCTCCTTCACCAAACTGGCAGATGCTGGTGTTTATGAAGGAACTTGGCAGCGCTGGATTAGAGGTGTCACCATCACTCTCCTCAGCTCCTCAGGGTACAGCCTCCTTCGGTTTGTCTTCCCCGCATTCCAGGAGCGGTCTATTTCTGACCATAGGACGGAGGCATTGTATGCAGACACATGGATGATATTGAAGAATAGCACCAGGGGCCAATGGGCTGTCCTCCATTTGTATGAGTGCATGCTTGTCACCTGCAGCAAAATAAACAAATAATAAATCCTTGAAAATTTTACAAAGGTTACAACATAGATCATACATGCTCAAAAATCACATGTTGTAGAATAACCTTGTCAAGGTAGTTGACTCCCCCTTTGCACCTGTTGTAGTCCAAGATGATCTGGGGCTTGCGGTCCTCCTTGGGGCTCAAAGCATCATCCCGGTGCAGTGTGCTCATTAGAAGGACATTCTTCCTTTTCTTTGGACAGTATGACACAAGAGCGTGCGTGTCAGTGAAGGCAAAGAGGGACGATGATGGATCCTGCCCTTGTGTTGTCAGCAGTGCCAGGGGAAGCTCTGGCTTATTCCTCCTCACTGTTCCCACCATGGTGAGTTTCCTTTGTAGGAGCTCTTGGCCAAGGGCATGGGAGGTAAAAAAAATTGTCACACATCATTGTGTGTCCACAGAGACCCTCCGTGAGTTCTAGCACAACCTGTCTTCCCTGATTTTTCTCAGGGCGTCCACCTTCTTGTTTTCTGGTGTACACCATCATGTTCCACGCATAGCTTTTTTGGGCATCACAAGCTACCCAGAGCTTCAGGCCGTATTTCCCTGGCTTGCTTGGGATGGACTGCTTGAAGGAGCAGCGTCCTTGAATGGGGACCAGACATTCATCAACTGTTACATTATTGCCTGGGTTGTACATCCTACCCAGGCCATCCACCCACTTGTCCCAAACACTCCGAATGACCGCAAGCATGTCTGTTTGACAGTGAGCTTGACATGTGTCTTTGTCTTTGAAACAGTGGACTCGTGACACAATGTGGAAGGCCTTGAGTGTCATTGTGGCACAGAAAATGTCTGACTCTGCATGCCAAAGACTGGATGTTGCCTCCTTGCTGGATCTGTAAACTCCCGCCAGAATGAGCAAACCCAGATAACCCTGTAGGTATATCAGATCCATCTTTGTCCAGTTGTCTCCAAAGACACATCGCCCCTCCTTGTTGTTTAGTACTGAGATAATGAATCCACAATCAGTTGGTCTTTATTCAGAAGCATATTAATAATGTTTCCCTCCCAGCTCTTCACTCCACTAATTAACTGATGGCTACCTTTGATATTTGAAGCAGCAGCTAAACTCAAGCAGACTACATCCAAACAACTTGCTGCAAGAAAACACTGAAGAGAGCTGAGCACAACTACTTTTCCTCTCCTGACACAAGTCTTTCATGCTTTATGCATTTTTATTTATTTTTGTTAGTTATGTGAGGTTTTGAAGAAAAACTTACTGTTACAGTTTTATGGTGTATAAATTTACAAAATGGGTTGTATTCATATGAGTCAAAGAAATGAAAAATGATCCACAGTTTAGTCCAAATGGACTTCTGTTGAGGACTGTGGGCTGGGGTTTCAAGATGTGCTGTTCAAGCTCTTTTGAAGAAGCACGAAGAAACAGGCAACATTGAGGACCGTAGACACAGAGGTCAGCCAAGGAAACTTGCAGATGAAAGACATATTATGCTTGCTTCCCTTCCAAATCTGAAGATGTCCAGCAGTGCCATCAGCTCAGAACTAGCAGAAACCAGTGGGACCCAGTTACACCCATCTACTGTCCAGAGACGTCTGTCCAGAAGTGGTCTTCATGGAAGAATTGCAGCCAAAAATCCAAACCTCCGATGAAACAAGGCCAAGTGACTCATCTATGTAGGAAAACAGAGGAACTGAGGTGCAGAAAAATGGCAGCAGGTGTTCTGGACTGATGGGTTAAAATTTAAAATATTTGTCTGTAGCAGAGGGCAGTTTTACTTAATAAAATCCTCATAACAATTTGCAGTCACTTTTTATAAGTAAATTTTACTGCTGTAATATTAAGTACAATTCACCTACCAGTATCAAGTAAAATTAACTTACCATTCACCTTTACATTTGTGAAGATATTAAGTAAGTGTTACTTAATTATAATCAAGAAATAAGTTATATTTATTTAATTAAGTAAAGTCAATTTATTTTTTCAGTCAGAAATGTTACTATCACCAGAATATTAAGTAAATCTTACATAGCTCTAGTATTTACTGTTATAAAATAATTATATAGATTTTTTTTATTATTTTCTGTTTGATATTTTCAATTACTTAGTTACATAAAATTACATTACTTACAATAGTTATGTAAATGTTGGCAGTTTTAAACCTTCTTTCTTTTATTTACTTTTACCACAAATCACACAACTAAAATACAACACAATCAAAATGTTTATTTTGTCAACATTAATCACAATGTTCACAACACCTGGTAAAGTCTGTACAGTATGTATAAGTTTACCATTAAAACCTCAATGCATTTAAACAGCTGGAGGTGTTAACAGTTCATACTGGCACACAATACATTATTGTTCCATTGAAATTATTAAAGTCAACAAGTCCTGGCCATGTTTGACCACATCCTACAGTCAGAGTCAAATGCAACATCCTTGTCTTCAAGAAGGACGGAGACATCTACTGGATCCTCTCCATCAGCCCTGTGGATGGCCAGGATGTTGAGAATGTGGCTTCACTGCGGCCGTCCTCCTGCAATTTACAAAATAAATGAATCAAAAATGAATGCTATTGAGAAACAATTAAAAATGATTGAATCATTCTAGGTGACTTTGTTATCGGGGCTGAGTGAACATGGGAGCTACAAACAAGTAAAGAAATTGAGTAAGATGTATTTTACAATCAGGTGACATTAGTAAAAGATTTGTGTAACAGTAAGATGTCTGCACTCCACAGAGGGGAGCCCCTGAATGAATGATGCTCTCAGCTATAAATCATGTGTATCTGCACATTTAGAAATCTTTCCAAGATTGATTGCACATTTGTATCACAAAGAAATGTGTAAATATTGATAATATTAATTTAAATGATCCATTTTTGAAAGAAGCAAAGAAAAGTCTTTACAGTGAACAAGCACTCAATTGGTAAAAGAATACGTACAAAGGTCCCCTCTTTGACAGGTACACATCACTCAAAGATACAAGTCCCCTCTTGACAATTTTTTAATGAGCACATTTTTTAAAAAGCACATTTGCCGTAATATTACAGTAAAACAGCTTAAAAGTTAATGTTCTAGTCTATTTTTGTTTTTTTTAATGCCCAGAAACTCTTGGTCCACTCTTAGAAGGTGCTCCTTGACAGCCCACTGTTGGTAATGTTTGCGTGTGTGTGTGTGTGTGTGTGTGTGTGTGTGTGTGTGTATCAGTGTGACATCACAGAATGTCTTCGATGATGCGTCAACATTCTAGAACCTGGCTAGGACCATATATAAATAAGAGGGAGCCTTTAGAACACACTTTAGACACACACAGCTTCAGAATTTCAAAAGATGTAGTTGGACTGGACAGGACTTGGTTTTAATTAAGAGGTAAGGTAAGAAACAATGACTCTTTGACATTTCACACAGGTTACAGGTTACTACAGCCAGGAAATGTTACTTTTATTTTGAGACACACGAAAAGCATGTGAACTTATTCTTTAACTTTGAACTGTAAACAAGTTGTTTGTCTAGAGTTCAGTCTTTCACATTTCTGCATTCAGTTCAAGGTTCCTTAAGACATTCTGTTTATTCCCATGATGCTCCATATTAATGTTAACTTATTAATTGGTTTTAGTTTGGAATGACAGTTCAGTAGCAGATTTTTAAATGGCCTTCATACCTATTTGTCTGTCACTGGGAGGTGGTGGATTGTGTCATCCAGCTGTGACAGTGCATGTTTGTGGTATGGGAGCTGCAGTGTTTTGCCCACCAGCAGCTGCACCATGAGAACCAAGATGCACAAGATTCTCCTCCTGAATGCACGCTAAGAGGCAAGGAATCAGAGGATCTTGGGTAAATGTGTAAAGGACAGCCCTGGATCTTGGCTGGTGACAGAAGGAATCCGTTTGTAGTGGAGGTTCATCTCATGCGTCCATTGATTACCACAGTGTGCACTGTGCATGTGATCATGAGGTGAATGGATGTGACCACCTTTGCCTTCCCAAACCTCTCCTCCAACATCTGAGCAAGTGTGGAACTCAGTTTCCACTTGTTACGAGAGGGACTCCTATGATACATCTAGTGTGGAACATGTTTCTGTGCCCCTGCTTATTTCTAGCAGCCAAACTGAGCACATGCCACTCTGACAACTGATGTTCACTGCAGCTGTCATGTTGTCTGTCAGTACTACAATTTATCTGTTTGTCAGCAACAGAGCAGAGTTCTCTCCAGACAGTTTATATGGAGGGATGGAGGATTCACCAATTCCTTCCCCAAAACCTGAGACTTGCACATCTGTCTCTGGCTGAAGAGACAAAACTGTGTGCACCAACGTGTGTGACCCCTGTCAGCAGAACATTGCTACATTTCCAATACATCAGGTCTGACTGCAATTCAGAATGGATGGCCAGCATTGATCTTTTGTGCTGTACTGGGTAAAGATGCAGGCAGCTGAACCATCTATGAATCTACCAGAAGGAACAATTGAGTGACTTGCAGACATCACACCCTGCAACACCATCACTGACAGCACTGTCAACACAGTGTGATATGTGACAGAACTGAATTTTAGTGCATCTGGCTGGTGAAGGCTATACTTTGATGGTGGTGGAGTTCATTTGCTCACAGGTAAACTATTGTAGTCTACTATTCTCCTCACTTGTGTCCCCATCATGATGTAATTGGTTTGTAGTTTACAAATAGACCTTCAAAAGATAATAACACTCTAAACATGCACCAACTCCCTTGGGTGGGATGCTGCAGACCCAACCACCAACCCACATGCGCACACACACACACACACACGGTGAAGGTCTGCAGCATCCCGTCAAATTGAGAACAAGTTGAGTCGCTGACAATCTCCGGTTTCCTGCTGTGACCTAAACATGAGCGATAATCAGCTGGTTGGTTGGTTGGTTTTTAATGCCACCTGTTCTAAGGAATTTTCTGTTCTGTGCCTCACAGATGATGTCACAGTTAAGCTATTGTTGGCTGGTAAGCTTGTTTTGTGGCCTCATAGTTGATATCACATATTGCTACTACTGGAGACCTCCCCCACACCTATGGGGGAGCATCCCAAAGAGTTGAGAACAAATTGAGTTGCTGACAATCTCCAGAGTTTCCCACTCTGACCTGAGGATTTCATCCCAGTACCTAACAGCAGTCAGGGTACTGTTGGCAAGCATGCAGAGGTATGTGCGACCCTCCAGGGATAAACCTCCTAGACCATCACTAACTCACCCACCTTTTTTTTGAGCAGTATATACTGGTATAGATTTATACAGAGGAAACTCCCCAGAGGAATAAGAGAAAATATGTTTTAGACAGCTCTGATCGAAGTCAGGATTTATCAGGAGGAGACACTGTGGTGCTTTACTGGCTGATAATGTTATTAGTAACGTGAGCTTTTCGTTCTTCAACACGTTGAAATGTGTGGTGTGAAAAAAGCCCACAGGTCAGGTAGCATCTTTATGTAACCACTAGAGGGCAATACAGCGACTCTGCTGGACATATTTCATCCCTTGAAAATGAAAATGAATTAACTCTCAATCTAAAACAAATAAAGCTGAGGGACTATATTTAATATATATATATTTCTTTTTTCTATCTTTTCTTCCTTTTTTATTCTTAGTTTTGAAAATGTACTATTGTTCCTCTGTGTCCACAAACAATTGTTTTTACCTGCAGCTGTAATAACAATAATGCATTTTCAAATTAAAAAGAAAGAGAAGAAAAGCAGTTGTAACTCATTTTGACCGCTGATTACCTGTAAGATATTTGTACTTACAGGCTACATTTGAATTCTGTGATGAGATTGTTTCCCGGTGTCCTGCTGTCAAAATATCTTTCAACAACACAGAACAAAGCAGCACTGTCTGAACATCACTGACACATCTGTTTAATTCTCCCCCAGTTTATTGACAGAGACTGGGGACAGTTGCAACACTTTTTCCATTTCTGTTACTATTGAGACCAGACCAACACAATTTCATATATATTTAAGTTACTAAAGTTGCAACAATTCATTGATTATGAATGAATATTAAATTAGTCACTAACTAGTTTGATTTTAATCTATTAATTGGTTTGATTAATTTTTTTAAGAAAAAAAACACAAAATATTCTGATTTCAGCCTCTTAAATATGAATACTGTCAGGTCTCTTTAGTCCTTTATGACAGTAAAGTTATTATCTATAGATTGTGGACAAACAAAACATTTGACTGATTCAAATTTCTCTATATCTCAGTGTGAGAAAGAAAAAAATGAAATAATGTGCAAAAGAACAAACTTTAAATAAATGTGTTTATTTTAGCTGCTAAAATGTGAATATTTTTTGGGCTGTGACTAAAACAAAACATTTGAGGACATCCTCTTGGGCTTTGGGAAAGATTGATCGACATTTTTCACCATTTTCTGACATTTTAAAGCAAACAACTCTTAACTGATGAAGGACATCAGTCGACCATGAAAATAATCTTTAGTTGCAGCCTTAAAGGTAACCCTCCCAGCCCTGAAGACAACATATGAAGGAGGGGAGACACATTTTACCTGCCTGTGAGAACTTGTTGGTCACGTGACTTCGTTCTAGCGGAAACCAAAGACTGGAGCAGCTTTAGACTGTTCACACTTCTCTTATAGAGCCTGAGACTTGAGTATTAGTCACACAATATCTTCATTAAACAGTATTCAAACTGTTATACAGCTGTTTGACATGGAGCTGTGTGTGTGTGTGTGTGTGTGTGTGTGTGTGTGTGTGTGTGTGTGTGTGTGTGTGTGTGTGTCATCAGTCCCACTAACCGTTTCTTCCTCCACACATTTGAATCTGTGCAGAATAAAAGGAACGAGTGAAATAAGACACCTCCACCTCCACCTCCTCCTGGCTGACTGCATCAAGCTCCCACAGCTGACACACGATCTGACCGGAAGCACGCAGCTGCGACTAAAAAAATAAGAGAACGCAGTGACAGAATGTCCATGAAGTGAGTGGTATTTAAGGTGCAGGCTTGAAAGTGTGACCGTTTCCTATTTTCTTATGTGACAAAAATGACGCGATTTACACGGTTTAAAGTATGAAATGCCGTTTTAATAAATATTAAACAAATATAAAATAAATAAATGAAAAATAAGAGGCACAATTATTTATTTCTGATTACTTTTATTTCACAATGCCACATGTATTTATTTTACAGGACCCTTATTTCATAATGACACATTTCTTAAATTCCGAGGACTTTTATTTCACGATGCCACATTAATTTATGTTAGAAGACTTTTATTTTACAATGTCATATTTATCAGACAGGGGACTTTTACAATGCCACAATTAAAGTTTTATTAAAGTTTTATTTTATTATGCAACATTTATTTATGTCTGGGGACTTATTTTATAATGCCACATTTATTTATTCATTTATTTATTTCAGAGGACATTTATTTTACAATGTCATATTTATCAAAGTCAGTGAAATTTTATTTTATAATGTGAAATGTATTTTTTTCATAGTAATATTTATTTGTTTGTGAATCTATTTATTTACTCATTCCATACAGACGCAGCTAACAGGTAGTAAACACGCCATGGACCCAATATGATTGGATGTTATAAAATTAGCTTATATTGAGCAGGTTTACAAACCAGTAAGTGAAGTCATCTGTAGCTGACAGTGCCGTCAGTGTTGTGGCGTTAAGGTAGGGTTAGCGGGGCTTTTATTTTGAAAAGAGCGACAGGAAGTTTCTAAGTTGAATTTCCACTTTGCCAAACTTGTTCCTGCGAAATTCCTCAAGTTTAGTTCGTGTCTTTTGTTCGGATGTTCGGAGCTAAAGTGGGCGAGACTGAGCGATAAGGACACGGAGTTAGTGAGAGTTCAGAGACGGTGAAGGTTGGACAGCCCTGTGGACATTTCTTCAGACTGGTGGAGTTAGAAGACAGACAGACAGACAGACAGGGAAGTGAACTCCTGATGGAAATTAAAGGAGGGAGGAGATAACAAGGAGGAGCAGAGGAAGGAGCGGAGCGAACTATGTGGCAACTTCTTCTCTGACAACAGACACGTTCAGCTGGACTTCAATCTCAAGACTAAGTGGTGAGTGACATTCTGAACCACTAACAACAGTCCGGTGTGATAGACGACATGTAGAGACGTTCACGGTCACTCGTCCGAAGGTTTGAAACCCGCTGGCTGTTCTGTGAGTCGAGCAGGGCCGGAGAGAAGATAAAAACAGTGAGGGCAGAGTCCAGCCCCCCCACCCCCATGGTATCCATAGCTAGAGCCATAGACATAGGCTATGTTGCACATTGTAGCTGATAAAATATTTTTTGGTGTATAGGCTACATAGTTTTACAGTTAAAGAATGCAAGAAAAAAATGTTGTGACAACTCAACATGTCAAGGCAAGGTACTGCAATAGATTTTTGAGTTTTGAAACCGACTGAAACTCTTGAGCTTTGATATAACTTGAAAAGTAAAGATTATAGGCTGGCAAAACTTTTTGTTCTTCAGATAAACTTGAATTTTCTTTGAGAAAGTAAAAAAATATGTATTTCAAAAACTGGTCTCAGTGAACTGTGAACCTGATTTGTTCTTATTTTGGTGTCTGAAAATTAAATGGTGTTAATTGAAAATATTCAAATTTTAACTGTCCCTTCACTTTCACCTCAGTGGATTTACCAAATGATTTTTTTAAAAACCACTTTTTGGGGTTTCTAAAACTCAAAGATTTAAATTTATCCAAAAAAGAAAAGTTAATTGTCAACAGTCATTGGTAAAACTTTTTCAGACTTTTTCAAAACCTGCATTGAGCTTAAAACTCAAAAATCTACTGGAGTGTATTGCTTTGAAAGTTTGGGTTTTTACATTGTAAACCTATAAAAATGATGAATGAAAATTAAATTGAAAAATAAATATTGACCTGCATGCAGCACCGGAGCTTCAGGTTGCATACCCCCATGTTAGAGAGAAGGCAGACATCTCTACAGCCAATAACCGATAACACTATAGGTAAGAGGAACAATATGGTTTTGATATTGAGGTGAACTGTCCCTTTAATAATGTGTTTTCCTTAAACTTTTTTTTATTTGACAAACGTTGACACACACAGTCACACAAAAACTTTTATTAGGTTAAACTGACCTTTGTAACAGCAGCCACATTGATATAAACCAGTGTAAACACAGGTGTTATCAATGATACCAATCATGGTCCCATTCCATTTAGTGTAGCAGAGCCTGTCCAGTGAGCCAACAAACACATGTTTGACCTGGAACTGTGGTTTAGACCACAGTTTCATGTCAGAACAGCTGCTGTGGAAAAGATCTGTGGTTTAAAACTCCGATTAAAGAAAAGCAAATAATATTTTAAATGTGACCAAACACTCAGGTTTCTGTAACTGAAACTGTCAGTATTCTGTGTTCCAGAAAACTTTCAGTCAGAACAGAAAAAGTATTGAAGTTTGAGCCTTTATTATGCTGCTGATGCTGTTAGTTTTATTTCACTACGTGGATCAGAATAAGATTACTTGGGAGTACATGCACATGCAAGGAATCTGCTGTCAGTGTACAAACATAAGAGCTCAGAACAGATGCTGCAAAGCTGAACTCAATCAAGCCACACACCTAAAAACTGATTCTTATGAGAAATAAATTTGCAAAGAAATCATACTGGGGTAGCAGCAGTTAAGTCTTTCAACTTCAACTGTATGAAATTGACGGTTATCATAATGTGCATTTGTAAGGTTATAAACAATTTAAAAAATCAAGTTTCATGTCTGTCAGGTCATATTATTTTGTGAAATTATAATAAAGCATTTGTTCAACCAAAAAAAGATTTCATTCTCTAAAGGGTCATTGTAACTAATAATAATAATAATTGTGTTGCACTGTATAATTATCCCATTCCCTTGCAATAGAGTTGTCAAAAATATTGACACTGAAAATTTCCCAGTATCAGTACTAGGGCTAAGTCTTAGTCTAAGACCAAAGACTAAGTTTTTCCTTTAAGAATTTCACAGTTTTCGCTATCATTAATTTGTTGATTGAAGTCCTGATCGATCAATTGTTTGGTCCATAAAATGTTAGAAAATGTCAATCAGTGTTTCCAAGTCCAAGATGATGTCCTCAGATGTCTTGTTTTGTCCACAACTCAAAGATAATCAGTTTACTGTCAGAGAGGAGGAAAGAAACCAGAAAATATTCACATTTGAGGAGCTGAAATCAGAGAATTTGGACAATTTTCTTGTTCTCTTGATTAACTGTAGAATGTGAACTCCACCCAGGTTGCTAAAAGAAACAGATTCCCAGATAAACTGCAGAGGTGCTGTCCTCAGTGTCTCTAGTGTATGTAGGCTACCAGCTAGTTTTCATCTTCCAACATGTTGTTCCAGAGCTGTGACCTGCGTCCTGCTGCTCCTCCTGCACAGATGGAGGGAGAGAAGGAGCGACAGAGGCAGCAGCAGCGGGAGGAGAAGGAGAGCAACGAGGCAGAGGACGACAGGAGGAGCGACGACGACGCCGATAACGAAGAGGAGGAGGAGGAGGAGGATGAAAGTTCTGAGGGCGCGGCGCAGTTGTGGCAGGAAGGCTATGGCGAGGACAATCTAGGCCTTCCCATCATGCACTGGGAGGCGCTGAGTCTGCGCATCGCTGAGCTGGAGAAGCAAGAGGAGGAGAGGAAGGAGAAGATGGCAAAGGTCAGTCTGGGAGAAGGGAGGATGAGGAGACAGTCAGAGGACATGAGCATGTTCCAGACAGCAGGTTCAGTTAAAAGGACAATTCTGCACTTTTCATGTGGATGTGCATTCGGTGTTGTTGGTAAATGTAGGCAAGTGAAGCAATAAATTCCTCAGTGCTGTGATACATCAGTTACCCTGCAGAGCAGCTGGATTCACAAGATCACACGAGAATCCATCTTGCCAGGCTTTAAATTAACTGTTGTGTGGTGCATCCAGTCAGCATCCTAGGAGGGATTACTGGCAGCTTTTCGAAAGTACGTGCCCTTTTCCAAACAGTTTCTAAGACTTCCCAGATGGTTCTGTGAAATAATCAATCTGGTGTGTCAGGTTAATACATCAGACCGGCACATATGGGTATTTAGCCAAAACATCAGGGTGCTCCACCTTTTGGGGATTAGAAAACCAGGATCCCACTGACTATAATTCAGTTTTACGAGTTTTGAAAAACAATTTTAACAAGTTTGATTGAATTCCTGTCGAGTTAAACAAACCTTTGTTTTATAGTTTTATGTCTAAAAATTATTACGTGACCTTGCCTGAACCTGAGTGTTTGCACCATCTTCATAACTTAAGGTTAACAAGTCAGCTGTCATGCTTCAGTCCATTTTTCCTTTAAAACACATCTTCTTAGCATAAAGCTACACTAATTCCAGGTAAACAAAGTACAACAGGCTGCTACGTGACAGTAGGGCTGTAGTCATAAAAAGAAAATCTTGGTCGACTGAAAGTTTAGCTTCTCTTCAACCATTCATTTGGTCACTGGGGAAGAAAACTGCACGTTATCTCTAGATGAACTAAATCAGCCACAGAGCTCTGAGTGACTCTACCTGCTAGCCTGAATGCTGCTGATCAAAGTTGCAGTTTGACCTTTTCATATTCATATTCACACGTAGCTGTCTCGTTACCTTCAGGACATATTCATAAAGTACATTAACAAACTTGCTGGCTTCTGTATGATAACAAAACATAAACTTTCACAAAAAGCAACAGAAAACTAAAATTACTGCCTCACGTCTCCACCAACTAGTCAAGTTGCAGATATATAATATGCAATTAAAACTTAAACTGAAAGTATTTAATAAAATATATGAAGTTTATTTTTTAGAAAATGAAAGTTTTGTGATTCTAGTGAATAATTTCCACTTTGAAACCTGCTGGCTTCAGTTAGAGACTCAGAGAGAAAATCACAATACACAAACATGTAACAATCAGGATAATGTACGGTGAGCAGGTCACTATTGTGAAATAAATCCCAATCCTGACATGAAGTGGGTCTCACTGGACATTATCCCTTACATGTGTTTAATATGTTGTTCTTTTGATGTTTCATAGGCCCTGCTGCTGGCAGAGAACATGCACTATGTTGAAAATAAAGCTTTGATTGAAGAGGAAAAAAACACATTTGGTATTGGTATAAATGAAATTTTTAGTTTTTTTTAATAATGAGTAATGGATTAATTGATTGTTAATGTCACCAGTGATCAATTAAGGAAAGTGCTGACACTTTGCAACCCTCCTTCTAAAAGTAACACCAGGGACTGTCCAACCAATAAGAATCTGGTCAGACGAGCATATTGACCAACTGTCCAGGGGGTGTCGCCCTGCATTACACTTACGTAAAAAAAAAAATGACTGAAGAAAATAGCAGCCACACCAGTGAAAAAGTCCCTCTCTGCTGTGTATGTGCTGTGTGTGTGTGTGTGTGTGTGTGTGTGTGTGTGTATGTGTGTGTTATCATGTAAAAGCTGCATGGTGTGTTTCAGAGTGGAGCGTCTCTGGAGCGAGGCAGAGCTCCAGTGAGCTGGATGGAGGACAGAGGGAGGAGAGCAGAGAGCTGGGAGGACGGAGACGACGCCTGCAACAGTCACGTGCTGGCCCTCACCTCCCGGTACACACACACACACACACACACACACACGCCTCTCACTTCTTATGAGACTGCTATTACTCATGAGCATGGTGTCATGTGTGTGATGTCAGTGCGGTTTGGTGTGTATCATTAGAGGTTTGGTCAGTTTAAAAGAGGAAGAAGAACAAGAAAAGCTTTGAGAGATTTGATTTACAAACTCCAGACCAACAGACCTCACAGTCTGTGGATAGTCCTGGTGTTTCAGACATCTCTGTACCTGTTATTAACATGTATCTGGGGTGAATAGTGGGCAGCTCATACATCGGTTCACACCTGACATTACAGTCCATCTCCACATGCATCTTTGTGACCACTTGTGATCAGATCTCACTTTCTTCCTCTTTATACAAATAATCATGTAGCTACATCATCTCTGTTTGAAGAACAAATGTTTTTAATCTGCGGCTAACAGTAGCAGCTAACACTTTAGGAGACTGGGCTTCATGCAAGGACTAGAAAGGCCATACAGCTGCAAAACCTATCACTATAGTTAAGTTTCATATCGGCTGATATTGATAATTATTTGATCATGTAGGTTGTGACTGACTACATGTTGTCTGCTCCAAAGGGTGGAAGCGGCTGAGGTGAACTATTTTAATGATCAATTAATCGATCAATTAATTAGTTTTTTAAGACAAAAAAAGTCAAAATAATCAGATTCTAGCTTCTTTAAATGTGAGTAGTTGTTTTTTTGGTTTCTGAGGATGCCATCTTGGACTTTGATCCACATTTTCTAACATTTTATGGATCAAACAACTATCGATTAACCAAGAAAATGATCAGCAGATTAACTGATAATGAAAATATTTGTTACAGGAAAGACATATGTCTGTGTGCACAACATCACAGTATTTTGACAGGATGAATTCATTGATTAATTTAGAAAATAATCATTAGTTGCAGCCCTAAAATTAAGTATGTTTTATTATCACTGGGTGATGTAGAGTTAAATATCATGACATTTTTGAGCAAACACCTCAATATCAATATTACAACAGTATTGTAGATATGACTGTTAGTGTTTTCACAAAATAATAATGCTAGGGCTGTAGAATTTTGTGCATTTGAAAAAATCAATCTATCAGAAATAATTAAGACGATAAATAAAGTAAGCTTTTTTTCTCAGTTTCATTTTATTCTCTTTCCCCCCTCAAGTTTAAGTTTCCTTATTCAACGAATGACCTGGCCAGACAGATCATTTCAAATTAGGTGAAACTACTGCCATTTCTAGACTATTGATTAATTATTGATTAATAAATTTTAAATTGGTTAAATTGTTAATCATCAGTCATTAACATCTCTCATTAACATAATGAGATTTTTGGTAAATAATCACCAGTATTGTGGATATAATGACTTAATGATTAAAGGCAAGTAACAGACCAGCTAAAATAATCTGATAATAATATAATTCTTTCAGTGACAGTACGACCCTCCAGTAACACGGCATTAACTGCTCTCATTTTCTCCGTTTCTTTGCTCTATAAGGTCCTTTAATTCCACAGCTGATGCCATTAAAATGACATATTTTCCTTTATGGATCCCTGAAAGCAGAACTTTGAACTCCAAACTCATCAAGTTCTTCTTTTTACTCTTTGATGCCATTTTCATGAATGAACGCTACCTGACATATGGAGGAGGAAGCACAGCCTTATATGGTGTTATTAGGATGTGAATTACGCTAATTATATTTATAATTTGTGCACTATAGGTGGATCATTTACACAGTTATTTGAAGTCACAAACATTTGCAGAATCTGATGTGACATGTTCGTACAAGCCCTTCATATGAGTAAAAGAAAGAAATTTAAGATGATTGCATGAGATCCAGTGTTTTTTTTTACACAGGGTAAGAATTACTTATCTGAATAACTATGTGATTTATTGATTAGGCCTCATCATTTCTGTCATTTTTCAAGCACAAATTCAAAACATTTGCAGTTTCCAGCGTCTTAAATGTGAGGTTTTGCTGCTTTTATTTGGCTGCAATTAAGAGTTTTTGGGTTTTGGATTGTTGGTTAGACAAAAAGACAAAATTTGAAGATGTCACTTTGGGCACTGGTCATGTTTTTTTTAGAAACTAAAGGAGTAATCAATTAATTGTGATAATAATCAGCAGATTAATTGTTTGTTGCAGCCCTAACCATCCATTATTCGGAGCATACAGAGCATTGATTTTCTGATGTATTCACTTGATCAGCTGTGATAGAACCACCTTCCTATTAAGGTGCTGACTTCAGCAGAATCTTTACATCAAGATGGAGAGATGTTGATGTAGTTATTGAAAACAACTAGTTACAACACAGCAGCACTGACTTCACACTCAAACTTCCACTCATCAGGTGCCACAGGCTGTTCAGTACTTCTCCCACCGCTGCTCACAGTCACTCACATTCTCACTTTATGCCTGCATTCTTTCAACAGATGAAATTCTCACAGAGTGAAGCACATAGTCATGTGACTGTCCAGCACAGTGTGGTGTCCTGTTGTGTAGTGTTGTGTAGTGCTGTGTAGTGTTGTGGGCCATCTAGTGTTTGTTGAGAGAGCAACCACTGAACACAATCAAGGGAAACAGTTCAGCACTTTAAAAATGTATTTTGATACCTGTTTAAAAATGTAGTCAGTAACCTAATCCAAGTTACACAAGAAAGTAATGTAACTTGATTACTTTCTCTTATCTATCTATCTTTGGATTACTTCATTATAAACTAACGATTATTTTCTACATTGATCAATCGGTTGATTATTTTCTCAATTAGTTGAGTAGTTGTTTGATCCATGAAATGTCTTAAAATGGTGAAAAATGTTGATTAAAGCTCAAAATGACATCCTCAAATGTCTTGTTTTGTCCACAGCTCAGAGATATTCAGTTTACTGTCAGAGAGGAGTAAAGAAACCACAAAATTCACATTTAAGAAGCTGAAATCAGACTTCTGCCTTTTTTAAATAGAAAAACGACTCAAAACGATTAATCAATCATCAAAATAAATGCAGATTAACTTAATAGTTGACTAATAATAGATTAATCCAGTCAGATGTCTTCACCTGCCCAACATCTGTTTCACCTGCAGCTGTTTATCAAAGTCATATTAGTTGTATTTCTGTTGGCTTTGGGCACATCTGACCTCCACCATCTGTCACATGTGTTCCTGAACGAGCATCGGTGTAAATCCAGCGCGTGAAGTGTGTGTCTGACTGTCGTGTGTCCTCCAGCCTGCAGACGCAGATGAACCTTCAGCTCTGCTTCATCAACAACAGTGAAAGTGAGGAGGAGGAGGAGGAGAAGGAGGGAGAGAACAGCAAGAAGGAGAGCAGCAACACACGAGTAAGTACCCCGAAACACAACACCGTCCTGACAATACAATGCAATATACTTGACATGGAAATTATCTCTAAGCAAAGAGATTTTCCTGCTGGTCATGTCAGGTATTGCAGCCTGTCGTGACCTTTGCATCGGCTTTATGAACAATGTGACAAGAATTACCAATTAAGGGTGCGACAAATGAATAACGATACACTCTCAAGCCTTGTGTTTGTCTTTGTTTGTGACCACACTGCTTAGTCCACTGAATAATCCATGTTGCCTCTTTCAAACACTTCACTTTTCTCTTTTGGTCCAGGGAATTTTAGGAATTTTAAGTCAACTCAAACTTCAAAAGTTTTTCCAACCTATAATCTTTCATAGATTTCATAAGTTACTTTTCTTCTTTTTTCTTAACCTTGAATCTTTGAGTTTTAGAAACCCTAAGAAATCTGTATTTCAAAAACTGTTCACCTGATTTATCATTATTTTGGAGCTTGAAAATCAGACAGTTGCAGTTGAAAATATCAAATTATTAACATTATTCACTTGCACTTTAACAAGTTTACTCAAGCTCAAGGATTCAAGTTTATCTAAGAACAAAAGTAAAAAAAAAAAATCAATACATGAATAAACATGACGTAAAAAGAGATTAAATTCATGGGTAAAAGTAAATACTTAATAGGTGAAAATGTAAAAATTGTTCAGTGGTCACTGGTTTTGATTTTGTTTCAGTGTTTCACCTTTTCACTAAATGTTTTCAGATTAGTTTAGTGCATTTTTTTTGTTTGTTTGTTTTTGTGTAACTTTGCAGTTGCCATTTGCTGATCCTCTGGCCGTTTTTCTGTTCTGTTTTTTTTTTTTTTTTGTGACAAATGGACGAAAAACTGCTGGGGCGAGATTGTTCACAGATTTAAAAATCAATATGATAAAACTCAAAACTGAGCAACTTGTACTTTTTCAAGACAAAAGATTATAGTTCAAAAGTTTTCAAAACTTAAGAATTTGAGTTTGATTCAAAACTCAGATTTAGTGAAGACAGATGGCTTGAAATTATGAGTTTTCTCAGTTTTGTTTTTTTACAGTATTTTTACAATGCTGGAACCCTCACTGAAGTTTTTTATGCTCAGTATCTTCTATGAATCGAACTTAACCACACCATCAGAAACGATCCCAAGACTAAGTTCAAGTACAAATCTAAGAACAGTTCTATAAATGGTTCTATTAGCTGAGCTGTTATCTCAAACGCCTCTTGTTGTCTCATGTGTTTCTTCTTCACTGTGTTCTCTGTCCCCAATGATGAAGAGAGGGACTGTCCAGGTCCAGAAGAGTCCTCAGCCTCCCGCCAAGCCAGACAAACCAAAGTCCAGAGGCTTCAGGAACACTCTGAGGAACCTGCGAGACAGACTGAGGACAGACCACAAGACTCTGGTGAGACCTCTACATCTGATCCTGCTGCAGTGTGTTTGACTCCCAGATACATTTAATCACTCCTCTCCTCTCCTCTCCTCTCCTCTCCTCTCCTCTCCTCTCAGACTGCAGCCTGTAGTGATGCTGTGGTTCAGAGGAGACATTTGGAGCGCAGCGACTTACAGAAGTTCAGTATTAAGGACCTGAAAGCTCTGTCCACGTCTCTCAGCAAAACCATACAAGGTACTCACACACACACGCAGCAACTACACTGTATGAGAGTACAATGTTCTTAAATCCTCATGCTGATTGAAGGTCAGGTTTAGTTTTTTATACCACAAAACACTGCTGGAGTTTCACAGGAAAACAGTGTTGTAGAATCTCCCAAACAATGGAAGTGAATGATGACCAGTTTACAAATGTAAAAAAAAAAAACTGGGGAAAAAACATATCATGTCTCCATACTGCTCATCTGGTGTAATCCAAGTTTCCTAAAATCTCAACATGCCATTTGGACACCGTCACAACACACACACTCACTTCAGACGGTGTGCATGTGCACATGATCATAGCTCCAAGCTAAGGATCTACAGTGAAGATTCAGGATAAAAAAACATGGTGGAAATTTTTAAAGTCAACTTGGCATGTCAGGGCTTTAGGAGACTTGGATTACACCAGACGAGCAGTATGGAGCCATTTAATGTTTTTCTGTTTTTTTGTTTTTTTGTTTTTTTACAGTTGAAAACTGGTCACCATTCACTTCCATTGTTTGAGAGATTCTGCAACACTGTTTTCCTGTGAAACTCCAGCAGTGTTTGTTGGACAGGACCTTCAATCAGCATGACAGCGAGTAGATAATGACTGAATTTACATTTTTGGGTGAACCGTCCCTTTAAGGCCAAAATACAGTGAAGGTGTCTGACGCTTGCATTTTGAAGTACACTGCAAAGTAAAATATCTTTCTCAGTGACAAACAGACAGACGATCATGAAACATTTCTGTGCTGCATTGTTGTAAGTCATGATGAACTGAACTGTCCAGACACACTGTCCCTCTTCATGTCCTCGGTGTGTGTCTGCGTTGTCAGAGTGACACTGATGTAAATGATCCTGCTGCCTTAATACAAAAACATGAACGTTTATTCATTATATAGACGGAGCTGAATAAAGGTGAGGAATTTCCCCTCAGAGGACAATATTTTATTAAAGAAATAAACTGTTATTAACAATAATAATACTGAAGAAATAAATAGATCAATAAAATGTATCAATAGCGACCGTTTCCTAAAATACTGCTGGTTCTGTGGTGTTTGAATTTTAAATCTGAAGCCTGCAGTGTCTATTGGAGCTTTTAGTACGTTTTGGCCTTTAGACAATACATGAACTCCCAGATGTTCACCAGAAGTGAATCAAGAATATTAACAGAAAGGACTTTGTTCCTAAACATCTTCAATACTAATGAAAAATAGGACTTTTTAATGATGAAGAGGTGGTCCATTTTTCTCCATTTATCCATTCTCTATTTCTTTCAATTGTCACAACCAGTTTCTAACCACTGTGTAAAATTTGAAGACCGTTAATATCACCATCCAAAAAGGTACATGTTACATGTCTACATGTTGTCACTGTCAGCAGGCAACAGCAGGCACGATATCTAGAAGGGAACAAGACAATTTTACAAAAATCATAACATGGTTTACTGCAGTTTTCATGTTAAATTAAGTATTGTGGTGCTGCAGAGGTGTACCAGCCAACATGCCATTCAGTAGACTTCAGAAAACATCTTTGTTTACTGCAGATCCCTGAAAATACTAATCCACCATAATCGTTTTAATGTGTTTTTCAGTGAAAATGAGAATAACGATGTAAAAATTGTCCTTTCCTTATTGCAAATCATATCAAACTGCATTATGAGTCAAAATAATTGAAATGAGATATTTCTTCAAAATTGTTCAGCCCTAAAAGGGAACCCCAGACCCGTGAAAGTTCTCACGAGAGTGAACATTTTGGCAGGAATGTGAGAAAATCTCACGAGAGTCTCACAGATCTTGGGTTCCCTTCTAGACATGACCAGCAGACACTGAGAGTGACACTACTACGTGCCACTGCAGGAATGGCACCTCCGCTAGACGGCAGAACACACAAAGCAGTCGCTAGATTCTTCCGTACTGGACCAATTTCAACAATCGTTGCTCCCATTAGTCACTTATAGCGTTTAACAGCAGAATTAGTTTGCTCATGCAGGTTTTCCCGTTTTCCCATTGCCATGAAAACACATTTCCTAATTTTGCTGCTTCAAAATAAAAGCTTTTAGATAACAAAATAGCAGATTTTTTTATTGTGAAGAATTTTTAAGAAGTACACTGTTCAAAGGCGAGCACTTCATCACTAAATACACTGACACAGCAAGTCAAGTCCAGCAGCATATGTGTAGAATCAAAAGAGGCAACAAGCCTTTACTGTCTCTGCCAAAAAGGGCTGAAAGTAGCCTGTCCACCTAGGTGTCATGTTTACATCATGGCTGATCGGAGCTGGAGACAATAAATACCCTTTCCCACTGAAGAAAAAAGCCAGATGTTAGCAGGTGTTAGTGGGTTTATTGTCCAGTGTAAAAAGGGCTTCAGACACTGAAACATTAAATATAAGGTTCAGGTTAAAAACACCAGAACTACCCTTTAACTGCAGCCAGAATCACAATGTAGAAACTGTGTCTTCCTCTCTCAGATGCAGCACACCTCTCTTCAGTTTCAAACTGCATTTTGAACTTGTCTCTCATGTGTCCACATCAGACCTGAGCTCAGAGCTGGTGGGCCGTCTCCAGGTCAGAGACCAGCTGAGGACAGAGCAGGACGCCATGCTGCTGGAGGTCCAGGACCTCACATCGCTGTGAACCCGCCGGCGGCTCCCAGCGGAACGTTCGGACAGCGCTGCAGCGTGGGAACATGGACGGTGCCGTATCGTCCTCCGCAAACATCTCAGTCAGTCCCTCATGCCGTCGGTCTGACCAGCCAATCACTGTGAAGAGTGTCGCTCCCTGAGAGGACAGGGACATTCAGTTGCAGAGTATTTTTTCATGTTGTTGTCTGTGTTGTGTATTTATAAGGGAAACTTTTGTCTCACTAAAGGACAGCATCCACCAGCAGTGGACATGTGACAGAAGCAGCGTTGGATGGTGGACTTAAAGGAACACACTGACATGATTCAGGAAATGTGCTCTTTTGCTTTCTTACTCCGAGTCAGATTAAAGAATCAGCACAAGATTCATGTCCACAGCGTCCACAGCAGAGACTCATTATAAACCAGCGTCCCTTCTGAACACGCCATCCTAAAAGCTGGTCCCTACATGACTCGTGCTGAGCTCCTACAGCCAATCAAGTCATGAGCACAGTGCAACCAAGGATTGTTAGCAAGCTAGCTAACACCGTTAACTGATGTAACGCAGCAAGTCACAACCTCTCTCTTCTCACAGCAGACGCTAAATATGAACAACATGTAACGCATGCATGAGTGAGCTCCAATCACAAGCAGAAGAAAACGGGCTAAACTGACCGTAGCTGCTAACAAAGCAACCAGCTATTCTGCTAGCTTACAATCACTAACTCATTTTATTAATTACTTGTGCGTTCTCTTATATTTGTCAGTATTGTTTTGGAGTATTGACCTCTCCTGCTGCTCTCCTAAATCCAACTTTTGCCTCAACTTTATTTTAATGCATTCTTTTTTAATTACAGTGCAGGGGAGAGCAGCATGAAGTGAACACTTTTTTAACATTTTGAACTATCGTGGCCTGAAAAATACTCATTTTCATGTGCTAATAAAGTGTTTATTTATCTGGTCATTGTTAAATCTCTTCTGCTTTGGATCAGAGCTGCTCATACAGGCATTACAGGATATAAACATTCATTATTTATTAATACTTTGTACTCTATTTTGCTGAGTTTTTTATGTTCCGTTAGCTTGTAACCAGCACCGTAGTTATTCTGAAAGTCATCAGAAATGAGAATTTAGCAGCTTATTTTTTAAAAAAATCTGTTCTTCTCTGCTCTACTCATCCTTTTTGCCCCTAACCAGCCTGCATGCTGAAGAACGCGCTCATCATCAGTGGAGTGATATTTACCTTTTTATGGTTCTTAAAAAAGGAAAAATAATGTCTTGGGTTCAGTGTTCTTTGCTGCAAGATGTGGACAGGAAATGTGGAGAGCAAATCCTGTAGCATCCACACACGGACACTGATTTCTTCAGCCGAATGCTCATTTCTGAGTTTGAGGAAAGAAGAGCACCGACAGTTTCTGCTTTGGTTTGTGAGAAAAAAATAGAAACAGAGGGATTTAACTACTCAAACAGGTCACATTCAGTTCAGAACCTGGTGAGCTGTAAATGTGTTCAGTTGTTTTGACAGAGCTACGCTAACAGTTAGCATCTGCATGTTCCCAGTGTATGTTAGGGTGAAGTGATCAGACCAATCAAATCATATTTGGGCACAGAGAAATGACACAGATACTGATCTCATTAGAGGGTTTGATGTCAAACTAACATCAGAATGATCCAGTGTTGATGAAAGTTAGCCTCAGTTTTGAAAGTAGGCGGAGCAGTGATGATCCATGTTGTGTTTGTATCTGTAGAGAAGAGCATGTGGGCAGCAGGATAAAAAAAAAATCCTGCTGATACTTTCAGTTGGTGTGAGGAACATGCCAGGAATCCTCACAGTGGGTCAACAAAAACCAACACAAATGTGAGGACTTGAGACTTGTTCGGCTAAAACTGATTAAAGACTAAACTTGATGTCCATGACTTGAGACTTAGACTTGAGATCGATAACTTGATAAGACTTTTTAAAAACAATTATTTGCATTTTCTAGACAGACCAACAGAGGCCAAAGAACAAGGCATCTATTGTGGAAAAAAAAGTCAAATATCAGTAATATTTATAAGATGTAAGCAGGCAGCAACAGCTAAAACTAAGCTAAAACTCAACTCGTCACAGGGCTGCATCTAACCAATTTTTTCATTGTCCATCAATCTGTAAATTATTTTCTCAATTCATCGATTAGTTGTTTGGTCCATAAAATGTCAGAAAACTGTGAAAAATGTTGATCAAAGTCCAAGATGACGTCCTCAAATGTCTTGTCCTCAAAGATATTCACTTTACTGTCATAGAGGAGTGAAGAAACGTAAATGAATGAACTTGAGATTAGCTTGAGACTTGAACATGTGTGACTGACTCCCACTTCTGCTACCCAGTCACTCTAAACATGACTGTAAAACAGTCAAATTTTCTGTTTTCACGCTGGCATTACAAATGTTTTAGAAGGAAGGAAGTTCATTCAGTGTCTGTCTTAGACCTTAAGATGTGTTTTGGATTGTAACAGAACAGAAGCTTTACAAGAAAACTCCATGAGGTAACTTTTAGGATTTAATATGTGTAACATCCTACAGATGGTATAGTCAGAAAAATAGTGACTGTTAAAACAGAAATATACTGGAACTTAACCTGAAATAGTTCCTCTGTGCTGGTTCATGATCAGATTTTGCGTCTGATGTACTAGAGCTGCACAGTGAATACAATCGCAATAAAATCGCAATCTGGCCAAGTGCAATATCCAAATTGCAGAACCAGAAACAAATTGCAATTTTTTATAAAAGAAAAATGTGTGAGAAAACAGCATTATAATGCTGTACTGTAGAGCTGCAGAAACATGTTTGTTTGGTTCAGACCTCAATAAATATCACATCTTGACAGTTTTAATAGTTTTATTTTTCAGTGATCATGACAGTTGTGATGCAAAACTAATCATTTCCACTAATCACTATCACAATTTCAGTCACAATAATAGCAATGTGACTTCTTTGCCAAATCGTGCAGGTCAATAATATACTCAGTGGTCAAAGTAATCAAACTTACCGAAGAGGATTACTATATATTTTGTTCATTTGATATTGGACAACACACTTAAACATGAGGATAAAAGTATAAGTTGTAAACATGCTGGATTATAGAAAAAAACATACATTTTAATCCACAGTGATGAGGCAGTTCCAGAGACATTACAAGTGACAATGTACAAATACAAATACACAATACAGTTCTAAAAAAAGACAAAATACAATGTGCAATGTGCGTATTAAAGGGGTAGTTCACCCAGAAATGAAAATTCAGTCATTATCTACTCACCCTCATGCTGATTGAAGGTCAAGTTTATTTTGTTAGTCTGCAAAACACTGCTGGAGTTTCACAGGAAAACAGCTTTAAAGACAATGGAAGAAAATGGTGACCAGTTTTCAAACATCCAAATCCAAGTGTCCTAAAGTTCCAATATGCCGTTGGCACACCATCATATTACACACACCCAGTTCAGACATGGCGCCAAGCTAATGAAGATTCAGGATAAAAACATGGTATAAATAACATTTTTTGTAAAGAACTTGGCATGTCTGGGCTTTAGGAGAATTGGATTACACCAGACGAGGAGTATGGAGGCATTTTATGTTTTTATTATTTGGGGGGGGGGGTCTATTTGAAAACTGGTCACCATTAATTTCCATTGTTTGGGAGTTTCTGCAACACTGTTTTCCTGTGAAACTCCAGCAGTGTTTTGTGGACTAAAAAATTAAACCTGACCTTCAGTCAACATGAGGGGGAGTAGATAATGATTTACAGCCCTCAATCTCTCTCTCTTGCCTAAATAGCTCTTCCATTTTTTATCATCTAACATTCCCAACCTCACTGAAATTTACATTTTTTCTTTTTTAGTTAGTATGTCAGTCCTTAACCAGCTGTTGTTGTCTTGCAAAAGCAACCAGTGTCACTGTATTTAAGTGATTAAATGGAACTTAACATATGTAAAACTACACTTTTAATTATTATACTTATATTTATAGAAATTTTATCGCCCAACTACATTATTGTAGTTACTGTGTGGTTACTGTGTGGTTACTTCAAGTTATTCAGTTGTCTTGCTGAGAATACTGTCAGTGGACTTTTTGTTTTGTTGCTTTGTAGTTCCACAACTCATCATACAAGTTATTTCTAAACAGTTTGGTCTCATCTCAAGCTCTTTTCAGGACATATATTTTGCCTTTTAAAGCAGAAAGTGGAGCTGCATCAGTATCATAAGACAGAGCAGTTTGTAAAGTGACAGTTATCTTCTGTCGACACTGGAACAGTGCTCATGTTTCCGGACGTGTTGGGTTTAACATCTTTTCTACAGGCTGAAACTGCGATTTTAAGGGACTCCTGTCAATGCAGCTGCTAATTCTGCCGACTGAACAATCTGTGTAGTTTCATTCTCTGATCACTTCAGAAACTGTTTTTTATTTGTGCGTGTCTTTGAGCAGTCTTTGTAGATGTACAACAAAATGAAGCACGTTTTATTTTTCTTCACCAAAGTGCTTTTTTTTTTAAATCTAAGGGAAGATAATGTTTTTTTTAGTTTTGGCACAGATTTTGACATTTTCCATTTAACAAACACAATACATGAATAATGTTTACCCGTTATCTTCATAAAATCAGTATAATATACAACTACATCAGTACGTGTCAGTTGTGTCGTCCTCACAGCTCTCACAATCTCACTTTATCTTTTGAACTTTTCAGCCAACACTCGACACTTTCCACCTCATTCCTACTGAGCTGCTGGTGTGAAACAGCTCCAGGAACTGTTTCATTCACAGTAGCTTAACACCAAATTAAAAAAATAGAAAAGTAGAAGCTATATGAACAATTTAATGATGCTGAATTTACCAGTTTTATTAGAGATGGTCAGTTATTTGAATGTCAGTGTTCATTTCTGAATTTACTGCACAAAAGAAGCACATGAAAGGTACCAGTATTGTGAGTGGACTTTACTGTACACTTATTCATTTTTTTATGAGACAGAAATCAAATAACCTAATTCCTTTGTCATATTTATGATGGAGATGGTTTGGGGTTCTTTTGTTTGTTTGTTTTTTATTTTGCATTGCAAGAATCAGGTTGAAATGTCTAGAATTAAGTTAGACTTTTGGTGTTTGTGAAAATATCTGAGGGTTTTTTATTTGTTTATTTTGCATTGTTAGAATAAGTCTGACATGTCAAAATAAAGT
>CM034613.1:3428844-3598877 GCA_020091685.1 Lutjanus erythropterus
CAAATACAATAGAGGGGTCAGAGGATAAGAGCTCTGGTGTGGAGTTTTCTCCACAGCCGGAGGTTACAGACAGTTTAATTGCTCCGACTGACACAGTCAATTAGAGACACAGCTTATTTTCCACAGTAACTACCTGATTTATATTCCAAGCTAGCCTCTTCAATGCTCTTTCATTAGAGTGTATTACACTAGTGGGAGTTATAACTTCCAGTCCAATTGACTTTTTAGATTCAGACTTTATTTACTGTAGACGCCACATTTGCCACAAATTTAAGTTTCCTTAAAGGAAGTTAAGTACAATAGATGGAGGTCACCCATTCTTGAGAATTGGGACAAATCATGTCCTACCAACGTTTTTTGCAATTTAACAATTGCAAACAAAAAAAAAAAATCCTTCAAAATCTATAGTATAAAAATGTTCTATTATAATCATCTTTATTTTAAAATCAATTTTTGTGAAACAAAAATGTTGGCCCTTTTAAGTTGTGTCCCAGATTTCTGTCAGATTTTTACAAAAACATGATTTAAGCAGGCTCAAAAAGGGGTAGCTATAAGGACACCTGTCTCACATTCTGGTTTTGAGCGGGAATACTGCTCAATAGGGATGCACTCATCGACTGGTTTACCGGCTGGTCAGAGTCACATCTCCAATTCTGTGCTGGTCATTGTCACACACGTGTTCTGCACGATGGTCACGTCATGCGAGCAGCAGACAAACTGACCATGATATCATGATAACAGCTACACACACTCAGACACATGCTTGCATGAAGTTGGTGTCCGCAACAGATTCCAAGAACAGGATGAAGAGAAGACAGACAGTCTACAACAAGACAGAGCAACTGACAATGTGGCAGAACAGAACAAACTTTGTAGCTCTTCAGGCTAATGTTAGCCAGCAGCAGACTGCTGTTCACAGAGGGACAGTTAAAATTTCACCTCCTGTTCTGGCTGAAGAATAAACAACCTGTGTTGATGTGTCTCCTCAAACATTTTCTCATCCAGACTCCTTTAACTTCTGCGTCTGTTTGTCCCACGGCAAAGTTTTGCTGCAGCAAACTGTTGCACCACGTCAGTCTCTGGTTTGTTTACATCTGCTTCCACAGGAGATCACGTGAAATTCATGTGATATTCCATGATCTCGCGAGATCGTGTTTCCTTCTATTCATAATCTTAATATAAAACCTAAATTAAGGCCTGGCTGTAACCTGGAGGACTTTGGAGAAAATGTAAAATAGTATTTAATGAATATTTAACAGTCACTGGTTTATTATGAACATCCAATTTAATTTTTACACGAAAAGTTGCAAAAATGTTTATGAATGCTGTCGATTACAGTTCTGGCAGGTCAGACCCTTAAAAAAATTGGAAATTGGAATCGGCCAAGAAAATTGGAATCGGTGCACCTCTACTGCTCAAGCACTGACAAGACTTTCAATTTTTTGACAAATTCGTTAAATAATATTGCCGTCAGATGTGTCTCAACCATAACATGTCAACTCTGTAGCCCTTCTAAATCAAAGCTAAATAAGAATTATGGTTTAAAAATATGTATTTTGATTAACATTAAGAGAACTCTGAGCTACTTTAAAAATAAAATGGCTGCTCACAACAACTACAAAGTTAACATACTTTTTAACATTTTACGTTTAATAAAATAAAAAACAATCCCTCTGAGTTTGGCCAATTACAAGGTTTAATAGCCAAGAGTTTGAGCTTTTAAAAATATTTTTTTTCTGGTAGGAAATGACTTTACCCAATTCTCCAGAATAGGTGGAACATTCCATTCCATTTCTGCCATATTCTCCCAACAAATCCCCATTAATTTTAGCTCCACTGGAGCACTTTGGGTTACTTGGGGTTAGTTGCTCACCCACATTTATCCTGCCGTTCTGGAGATTGAACCGACAAGTTCCCGGTCACGATAATTGACAGGTGTGTAACTCAGATCAAAATGAAAGCCAGTTTCTAAAATGGGTGTGGTTCAACTCATGAGTACTGAGCACTTATGTAATAATGTAGTAATGTAGTAGTCATGGGTCAGAATGTCACCCCGTTGATGGGTGTTGCGGCTGGTGTGATCCCATTACAGGATTCTCTCTAACAAGAGTCCACCTCATCATACTATTGTCTATAACCACACGTCTTCTATAAGCATCAGCATAGGAGTGTTTGAGACTCAAATGACTTAAATGTGTGTTCTGAGTTTGTCTCACCATAGAAACATGTTGTAACCATGTAGCCAAATTTAAATGATTAAAAAAAATAACTAAATATATAAAATTAGGTCTCAAAATTATGAAAAAATGAGCAGTTTTCTCTGCTCTGAAATGCTGGGGGACTGTCTGCTCCACTGCCTTAGTGTCAAACACCACTATGACCTGAGAACCACCTGAAACATGGACACTGTGTCTAGCAGCTTTATTGGACATGTCCAGACATGTTTGAGCCACCAGAGCCAGAGGATGATGATAGGATGGTATTTTTTTTTCTTCTGTGCCGAGTTGTTGGAACTGAAGTGACCTGAAGTGAACTGCTTATATAGTGTTGGAGGACCATGGCTCTGGTGCATCACTGAGCTGTGCTGCACGTCCAAAGAAATCAGTTAAACTGTCTAGCACAATTCAGTACTACATAGTTATCAATCTTTTCACGTTTTCAGCAAATATTTTCTAACGTATAATATTTTTTCGAAGAAAAACATCCTTTTTCCTTTACACAGACTTTTCAACATTTCAACTCCAATGCTTTAAGTATAAATTACATTAGAGAGAATGTCCACCATGTTGGCAGTTTCTTTAGAAAGAAAAAGGTTTTTGCAGACAAAAGATAATACCACATATACAAATAAGTGTACTGAGCACAGAAAAAAATTAATTTTGTTTTGTATAATATATGTGTGCAATTTCTTTTTACTGTGCTTAAATTGTCCCAGGTCTCGCTCGTAATTTTGACACAAATATGACTCCACACTTTACTCCGTTTAATTTATAAGGGCAGATATAATGTAAATCACATTTGCATATTATTGCTGGTTGCACTTTAGACAGCTGAAGAACACTTTCATACATAAATCAACCTTTATCTGAATAACACGAGCTATAAGAAGCACTGCAGCTGTAACTTTTTAATCAAGGCTTCGTTCTGCACTGCTGTTATAATTCACACATGGTTGGCAGGTAATAGCCAATGGGAATTGGATGTAGAAGTAATCTCATTGGTTGTTACCCCTCCGTTCTTTTTCAACCCGCTGAACCCTGATCAAGTCACCTCCGACCCCCTCGTCCCATGAAATGCATCAGATTTACCTTGGTCTGACATACAAACACACACACACACACAAACACACACACACACACACACACACACACACACACACACACACACACACGCCCTGCATCGCTGCATCCGTCACCTGCCATCAGTGTCACTGATTGACAGAAGCAGGTAGATTTAACCCTTTCGGTGCTGCCTCAGTTCATCACATGATGTACAAAATAAGGAAAAAGTGTGTGTTTTATCAGAAATACTAATCCAGCGCACGGAAGCGTGTTTTCATGGTGTGTAATGAGCCTGTGCTTCATCCCCTCCAGCAGCCCCCACCCCCACCTCCAGAGTCCCGAGGCTGTGGTGAATAATCACCATCCCACCCCCCTGTTAGCCCCCTCTCCTCCCTTAGCCCCCATACATTATTCAACACCCTGCAGAGGGAGGGGTGTGTATGTGTGTGTGTGCATTAATGTACCTGAGCATCACCTTCCTATGTTTCATGTGTTTCTGTCGTCATGTATGTGTGTTTGATATGCATGCTGTTGCATGTGTATGTGGGGAAAGTGTGTGTGCGGACAGTATTTGTGTGTGTCTCTGAGGCTAAAGGGAATTGTTGGGGACAAATGTCAGCTTCCCTCTGTGAACATAGGTGAGCTGATACTGGAGGTTTCTGTCTTTATAATAAACATCAGTGGAAGCTTTTGGACATTTATTCTGTCACTTTTACAGATTTTGTGACATGACACTGTAAAAATCCCTCCAGCACAATAAGATGAGCTGTACCTCAGGCTGCTATATATTTATAGTGATGCTGCTTTAGCTGTGGCGGCACCTGCTGACAGACATGGCTTACTACACTAATCCTATAGCACAGACACTAAGAGATGTAAAGGAAAATGCAAAATGTAAAGGAAAAGACACCAAGCTATAAAGGCTATGACACGTTAACAAACTTTTTTCAAAAAATGGTGTAAAGGCTACATATTTTTACAGTTGGCAAATGTTTGCTGCTTAAGGCAGGATGTTTGAGATCATGTCCTCTGTGAATGACAGGACTTGTGTCCACAGTGGGAGTCTGTTCTGTTATAATTAAGCAACTTGTTAAAGATAACGTGAAGGAAATCTATCTGAGGGTATAAGTAAAGCAAAAGAAATGTATGATTTCAGTGTGAACACAAGATAGGGGGACGTTTCTCGTAATTGCTTGTTGTTTCAAATCAAGTCAAATCAAATGAGAGGGTCAATATCTATCCGACCTGTGTGCACAGACACGCAAATGTATATGTAAGAACAGTTAATACAATTATCTTCATGGCAGGACAATATACGGGGCACAATGCAGCATTATATAACAGAAATCCATTGGATCCAGCAGAGCTCCATGTTTCTTCACATTATAATCATACATCTGCCCTGATACTCCTACTAAAGCAACAGAATATACCTAATATCAATCTAATCTTGTATATTAAAATCTAGAACAAAATGAAACAGATTAAATTCTCCTAAAAAGTCCTTTTTATGTATTTTATTTTTGGTAAATATTGTATTAGCCTATTGAATTCCAGGGCACAGATGTGCAGGTAATTACATGTACTAAAGTTTGTTTCTTGACACTTTATTTCCAGTTTTATTCATTCATTTATTAATTTTTTACTATGTATAATATAGTAAAAGCTGAGAAGTTTGTGTTAAAAGGAAAGACAGCGTATATACTAATTAAATAATAATAAATTAATACTTTCACAAACCATCCGTCTTACTCAAGCAAGCCACCAAAACACTTAAAAAAAGAATGAAATTAATAGATTAATTGCTAATTAAATAGTAAAAAGTTAAGAATTCAGATAAAAGTTGAGGGTTTATTCATTTATAATAATGTTTTAATTCATTATATTAAACTGTAAGTTGAGTGATCAGAACTGCAACATTAATAATATTTTGCAGTGAGCTTTACTTCAGTCTGTGATGCTCTACACTTTATTTTTATATGTACATATTTCAATGTGCATAATACTACAAACATGTAGTGATTACATAATCGCTCCAACTATGAATCTGGTAAATAAACAGCAGCTGTGAGCTTCGCATGTGGTGTGCACACACATAGACAAACACACACTGACCTGTGCATGCATCCATACTCACATATGGCAGCCTATAGATGATGGATGAAAGTGTGGAATTAGCCAGATGTTCCCTCGTAGGGATTATCTGTCTAGAAGATATTCATCCCGTCATAAGAAGAGCAGGTCTGTCTACATAGACACACAAACATAACAATCAATATCTTGAAGAGGGAACGTTTTCTTGCCAGTTGAATATATTCAGTCTCATGTTTGTCTGTACCGTATTGATCAGTTGATCAGTTCATCACCATGGGGACACCTGGTTATAGTTCAAAAAGAGGGGTGCAAGAACACTGCCAGTCAAGGCAGCCAAAATGTTAAAAAATATACATTACCAGTTTTAATTAACTAAGTCACCCGACACTCACCTTGGAAAATATTACACCAAACTCCCTTTAAGAAATATGATATTTTAACAGTTTCATACATGTCAGAGAAAACACATAACTCTACAAACACAACATGAAAGACGTTATATGTTGACAGTCTTCTTGTCAGTTCGGCATCATTCTAATCCAGAAAGATACATTATTTCCATACATACAGACTTTACATTTTTGATTTTGTCTCCTCAACTTTGTTATTAGCCTCTATTGGTTATCTGTGCTATTTTAGTGGGAAAAGACAGTTGGAATGAGAGGGAAAATGTTTTTAAAAAATTAAGATTTCTGACTAAAAAGCCACTGGTTGGCGGATCAGATACATGCTGAATTTAACACCAACTCATACCACTGTTTGTGGAGTTTTTTTGTCTGTTTCTACCAAATTTGTTGATGCCTGTTTGGTGCTGGAGAGAGCGCACACACCTTCCGATAATATTAAACATTTTGATTTTTATTCTTTTAATTTTTGATCAAAACGAACTAAAATAGCAAAGTTATATGATCAAAAGTCGGTGATGCAAAAGCATGTTTGCTTCCTCAAGTCTTATAGTCGGAGTGCAGCTGCTTCTTGCTCCATTGCTCAGGTGCTTCTGTCCGTCACATTAAATGATAAAGTAAATGTTTTTTGCCTTGATGTAACCACACATGCAGCCATAAGCAGATGATGCAACCAGCCTTATAAATCCTCTGGGGCAGGATGGGTGGTTTTTGATTTAACAGGTTGGCTGGACACTAATCTGCTCCTGAGATATGGAAGAGAATCTACTCTGTATGCTCAGCTCTTACTATACTCCAGGAATGCAGCAATGTTGCCGTTTCATACAGATAACAGACTTACAAGAGACAGATAAAAAAAATTTGAAAAACGAATAAAAAAACCTGAGTTTTAGTCTCAAGTACAAACCAACCAACACTATGACATCAACAGGGTTATTGGTCAAGTTTTGACCAAGTTCCTTCAGTCCCACAGAAGATAATGTACAACAAGAGCAGTTTGCTTAACATTTTTCACATTGATCAAAGACATTTTATTAGAGCAACATTATATGAGACAAGTTTTGGGTTTTTTCTGTGTTTTTTGACAATTTTTGCACGCGCTTAGGTCATGGCTGCTGCGTTTATTTTCTTTCGGTACAAAAGGAAAGCAGAGGCACTTTAAGTTAAAAGGGAAAACAAACAGAAAATATACTATATTTACTAAATTTGCAATTTTTAAATATTTTTTCAAGTTGTAATTTTTGTCTTTTTGTTAATGTTGCAATAAACTTTATTATTGTGGTATTATTGTACCTTGAGTGTTTTGTATCGTTACATCCCCAGTAAAAATAGAAAATGACAGTAAAATCACCTAAGTTGTTTGTGTATGTGCTGTGTGTGTGCTGTGTGTGTGTGTGTGTGTGTGTGTGTGTGTGTGTGTGTGTGTGTGAGGGTGTAGACTAAGTAACAAAGCAGCAGGTTGTATTTCCACATTACCTATGTGTGTGTGTGTGTGTGTTCATGTGTGTGTGTGCACTTTGGCTCGTCCACCCTCCATTGTCTCTTTATTCACCATTCTGATTCTAGGTCAGTAGAAAGACTCCTCTATTTTTGTCCGACATAATCCCCTCTAAGAACACACACCCCTTGGTGTGCGCGCAGCCATGTGTGTGTGTGTGTGTGTGTGTGTTTGTATGCGTGTGTGGGCCGCAGTGTGTTAATACCTCCTGCACGTTACACACTAATCCACTCACTGTCGGCAAGACTGTCCTACACTCCTGCCTCTTCCCCCCTTTCCCCATCTCTCACACACACACACACACACACTCACACACACATTACGCACAGCACGCACGCTTCCATCTTGGTTGAGCCGCTCCGGGTCATACACACGTTGGATATATTTCACCCTGGGGTGTTGCGGCCTCTTTGGGAGCACCCATGAGCGCAGGCATGGTGGTAGGAGCAACAGGCCAGGTAAGCTTTGATTGGCAGGCCAGCCTCATGTTCTCACTATCGACACTTTGGTTTGTGGATCCGTTCTGAGCTCAGTGTGGTTCTCATGCTGTTGTTATGTCACGGAACTGTGCTGTAAGTCGACTGATCAGTGTTTTCAAACATGTTTTAAAGTGTAACTTCTGAATAATGGGGTGGATGTCAATTTTAAGGACAGACATCATTCAAAAGATCCCCAGATTGACTAACTGACTCAACAGCTTGTTACACTACAATCAGCCCGCTGTGTTCTGTACAAGTGCATCAACATCAACAACTACACCATCAGTATTTTCAATTCTATATCATAAACATTATTCTAAGTTTTAACTCTGCTTTGGTTTTGACTGTAGTATAAATCTAGTTTAAAATTTCACACAAAACTAATTTGATGTTGGTGCGAATTTGGTGTAAAACTTAAAATGGTGGAAAAAAAATGGTGGAAATATGAAATCGATATGAATCTGGTGCAACGTGGCGTACAACAAAGTTGAAATTGGTGCAAATTTAATGTGTAGAATCTGATGTGAAACAAATGTGAAGGTGATGCATTTCTGTTCCAAAATACTGTGTAAAAGAAATTTTAAGTCAGTGCAAATTTGATGTAAAACTTGGTGCAAAACTAATTTGAAATTGGTGCAACTTTGAAGTAAATCTTGATATATAACGTATTTGGAATTGTTGCAAATTTTGTGTAAAATTGGGTGCAAAACTAATTTGAAAAAAGTGTAAATTAGGTGTAAAACTGTGCAAAACAAATCTGAATTTTATGTAAATTTATAGTGAAGCAAACATGAAATTGATGTGAATATGGTGCAACATGTGGTGTACAACAAATTTGAAATTAGTACAAATTTAATCTGCAGACTTAAGTGTAAAACAAATAATAAATTTTTGCAATTTTGCTCTAAATATGGATGTAAAAGATCAGTCAGTGCATTTTTTGTAAAACAATTGTAGGTTTTTTGTATGATTTGGTATAAAAATTCATTTGAAATTGGTGCAAAACACATGCTTTTGGTGTAAAACACATGCAAGAAAATATTACGTAAAGTTATTAGAAAGTAAATATGAAATTGATATGGTGTGCAACACATTTGACATTGGTGTAGAATTGTGTAGCATTTGGTGTAAAACAAAGGTAAATGCAGTTTTGCTGTGAAATTAGGTGTTAAAAAACATTAACCTGTGTATTTTGTGTAAAAATAAGTGCCGTTTTTTTGTAGAATACAGTGTAAAATTAATTTGAAATAGGTACAAATTTAGCCTAAAGTTTGCTATGAAATTAACTTGAATTAAGTTTGAATGTTGCATTTGTCAACAAAAACTAATTGTACATCAAATTTAGTATAATTAGGTGTAAAACCAAACGGTTTGGTTGATGAAAATGGTGACTCTGTGCATATTACAAACCATGATTTGCTTCATGTCTGACAGAAGACATTTCTGTTCCTCAGACCTTTTCACTGTCACTTCCAGCTGTTAGTTTGTCCAGGACTTCAGTATTTTCACTGAGTCTTTTTGTCCGCAGCTGTGAAGCTGAAAGTCCTCTCCGTGTGGCATGGCCTGCCCTCTAATTAAACCTGTCAGTCGGGAGTGTTGTGACGGCTCGCTGTGGTCTCTCCGCTCTCTCTCAGAGGGAAACCGCTCTGCACTTCCTGGGTTTTCAGCCCCTAATCCCCCCATAACCAGGATTCCCTGCTCCATCTTTTCACACAGGATTAAAATCTGAGAGACTCATTAGCCAGACAAAAGCCAGAGGGCTAGTTAAGCAGGTCTTTGCATCAGTGTGCAGCACTTGACTTAAAGTGGCGCTCATAAAACAGCATAAACCCAACGTGACGGCACACTAAATATTATAATCCAATCAGACATGAGCAAAACATTGGAGAGAGGGGTGCATCACATGATACTGAATGGCAAGTAAGTTTCTGATAATACAGTTGTTAATAAGCCCTGTTTCCACAGAACTACCATTACCAGGGGGCCTCGTGATTTAGAAATTACCCCCCATGTCTGTGTTTTGTGGGGGACATTCGCACAGGATTAGCAAAGTCTGTATTTTACTTGAATTTACTGACATTATCTACCGGATGTGATGTTAAGGCTTTCTGCAAAATCAGCGTTTTAGAATCTGAGCGTCTGTTCCTCAGCAGCCACACTGATAATATAGTCCAGAGTTTTTTTGCCCACTTTATGAGTGTGTTACAAGCATAAATACACATTTGCAGCTCATTTAGATGAAGTAACAGATGCTTTATGGTTATACTTGAACATGGGAACGTAATTTTAAACAATCAATATGTCATCACTGTATTTCACACCACAGCTGCAGACTGCACATTATGAGCCGTGATCTAATTCCATGCTTGTGCTAATAGGCCTGTAGTCAGTTCCAGGTTGTTTATAGGGCCGTGCCATGTTGTTTTACAAATGAGGGTCAGGTCAACTGCACTAATGATTTTCCAGCTCTGTTCATTCTACATAGATAACAGCACTGAGTTCTGACCAACATGTAACATGTAATCCTCATGGACAACAAAGGTCAGAATCTTGCAGGACCTTTGAGAACATCACGTTTTAAATTATTATTTGAATCGAAAACCTCTGGAATATTCAAGGCTGATCACCAGTGTGTCCTGTCAGACTGTGAAACTACTACGTTAGCTAACATAACATTAGCTTAGCAGCCTGTCTTAACAGATGGAATATACCAGCAATTTGTCTGTATCACCACAGTTAAACAACATTAGGCGTTTCTCAATACCAAGTACGCCAAGTTCGGACTTACAGACTTACAGAAGGAAAATGAATTGTTTCGTGGAGTCATGAGTCATCAGTGTGAAAGTCCCAGTCAAGTCTACAGTCATCAAATTTGTTACACGAGTCCAAGTCATGTGACTTGACCCCACACCTCTACTATTTAGCATTTATCACTAAATATTATGCAACTTAAGAATGATACTGATTTTTTTTACCTTAATCATTAGGGCTGTAAGAAAATATTGGAAAAAAGTATCGCAATATTATTTTTTGTGATAGCGTATTGATTCTCAAAAACACTCTATCAGGATATTTTGATTCATACTATGAATAGCAGTGTTCTTACTGCTTCCCTGTTCTGAATACATAAAAAGTTAACTTTTTTAAATCAAATGTTATGCATATGATGGTGTGTTTTTTATATTATGACAGTTTTGTAAAATTAGATTAAAAAAAGCCATACAGCACCTTACTTACAGTATTGCAATATTTTGCAATATATTGAATCATAACCCTGTATCATGATACGTATTGTATCCCAGTAATGTAGCTGTCATCACCACATGTGAGCTATTTGTTGTGGTTTTGGAATATCATTTTATCATTTCATAAAAATGTAATTTATTAGCATTAAAGATGTCCACAAAACATCAAAACAACAGTTATACTGTTACCTACCTAACCTCTCCTCCCAGACAATTCTGTCTCAAACACTACATTTGAAAAGATGCTATTGGCTGCATTATGGGAAATGTAGGATCCAGTGTTTTGGAGCTTGACCCACAGGACTTAAAGTTGAGTTGTAGGTGTTCTGCAGTTGTTGGTTTCAGTTGCTTTTAACAGGCATGTAACTGCTTTGTGTCTTACTTTTGTTGTTTTGTTGTTATTTATACTTGAGATGGTTAGTTAGTAATACTTCAACTTAAATAATGTGCGATTCTTCTAGTATATCCAGCAGTGCTCCTGTTGTATTGAGTAAAAACACTCCACCTATGGGCAGTTTGGTAGATGTGTATAACCATGAGTATGTGTGTGTGTGTGTGTGTGTGTGTGTATGTGTGTGTGTGTGTGTAGAGGACTATTCTCCATTTAAGTTGTATTATTTGCACGTAGCCCTCTAATGTCAAATGAGAGCAGAAACTGGGACGTGCTGAACATGTGTGAGTGTGTGTGTGTGTGTGTGTAAAAATGAATAATGCGTGAAGCAGCGATGGATGATGTCATCAAGGCCTCAGGGGAATTCTGGGACGGCTCATTTGGCTCGGTCGGGCGGGGCGCTGATGAATCGACTCCACCATCACGCCTGCTCTCTCTCTCTCTCTCTCTCTCTCTCTCTCTCTCTCTGTATCACTCCCTCGCCCTTTTGTGTCCACTATCAGTAGAGATGAGGACAACTGATTGTCCATTTCATGACATTTGACATTCAGGAGTGCCTTCTGTATCACACACACACAATCACACACACGCAACTCTCATTTTTCATTGTGCGTGTGTGTGTGTGTGTGTGTGTCAGTATGTGAGCTCATTAGGTGGGGAAAGATAGTACTAATGAAACCCAGGGGACTGTGTTATCCAACACACGCGCACACTCACCCCATGGAGAGCCTCTTCTCTACCTTCCCTTGCCTCACTGTCGCCGTTGACTACGCCCCACACCCTTGTTGCTAGGCGATGGACGATGGAAAGCAGCCGCTGTTACCGTGAGGCTGTTCTTGCTATGTTGGCACTGATTATCAAGTCTAACAAAAGAATTAAAAATGTAGAACAAAATGCTGCACCTACCCCATTTAAAATCACATGTATCTTCTTTGATAGAGAGCTGAGACTCGACAGTGTCAGCCATCATGATGTGTTTACAGCTCCTAATATCATTACCATTGTAACAAACACATTGACATTAAAGGGATTGATTTTGCAGTTTCTTTTCTAGAACTGTAAAGTTGCATTAATCAGTATTTTTGAAAGTAACAATTAAACTCAAGTAGTGACACACCCACAGAGAACTTTCAGCAGCTCCTCTCAGCCCTATGGAGCTTTTTAGCCTCTTGTAGCTCCTTGTTTTGTTTCTTACAGCCCACAACTTCACTGCTTTGCGAAACTCACGACGCTCTCGTCTAGCAGGCAGATGTTGTGATTGTGTAATGGACTAAACACATTCTTCATGTTAGAAAAGAGTTGCTGAAAACATGTGAAAAGGGTTAAACTCTTGTTCATAATTCCTGTGTTTAGGATTTTTTTGGGTGGACCTGAAACATGGCTCAGTGATGTTCCGGAGCCATGGTCCACCAACACTATATAAGCCACACGAAATGACATGTGAACAACGCATCGTCACCCTCCCTAGTGGTCGGTTAGGAGCGAAACTTGAGCGACTCTCTCAGTCCAAATCAGCCCAGCAGTTCACTTCAGCTCACTTCAGTTCCAACAACCAGACACAGAAGAAAACAAAAACGTCCTGTCATTGTTCTCTGGCTCTGGTGGCTCAAACACGTCCATGTTTCAGGTGGTTTCAGGTCGCAGTGGTGTTTGACACTGAGACAGTGGAGCAGACACTCCTCCAGTGTTTCAAACCAAGCTGCTCATTTTTTCATGATTTTGAGACCTAATTTCATATTCTACATGATTTCTTTGTCTGGGCAGTTAATAACACATGATTCTGTGGTGTGACAAACTCATAACACACATTTGTTGTTGCTTTACACAATTTTTAAAGGATCTGCTGATAACATCTTGGTGTCAGATACCACAGGCCACATGAAGGCCCTTTTCCACTAAAGTATCTCTGGTTCTTGGAACCTTGTTGTTACAGTGAACCAGCCTGCATTTCCACCAGTTTTGAGCAGAATTATCGCAATTAAGGACGTCATCAGCAACGCACAACAACCTGTAGAATACGACATGCTGACAAAGGAAAAACTGATGTTTTTGATTCTAGCTGGGAACCAACTTTCTGGGTTCTGAACCAGTTATTTTTTTTGTGGAAATTATCCGAGCATTAGATGCTTGAACCAGAATGGAGACATGTTGTTAGAAATGACCTATCGGAGGTCTTGTGGAGTCCACACCTCAGGTCAGTGCTGTTTTTGGTGGCACGAGGGCAGCTGGTTTTAATGTTGACTGTTGGATTTCTTCCACAAGAGGGCAGTGTGCAGAAACACTGATCATTAAAACTTCAAATACAAAAGAGCTTAAAGCTCAGTGATTTCAACTGGAGACAATTACATTCTAAAAATCAGAGGAATGTCCTTTATTATAAGTGCTGTTCAGTGCAAAATATTGTCATCTTGAATACAATAGCTGCAACAGCACCATTATCATCTGTGTCAACAACACAAGAGGGAATCATCCTGTCATATAATCACTGACACATTAAGTGATATTGCATTTGGAGCTGTAACATGAAGCCTGGTCACAGTGAGCTCTATTTGTCCCTCGGGTTCCATCGCACAATTGGAAGAAGCCGGAGCCGCTGAGGAGCTAAATTGCTCCATTGTTGTGTGTGTATACGCTATCTGGCTAGCAGCACATTGACACACATTACAGCTCAATCTGAGCAGCATCAGCAGAGCAGTCATTTGGTTGTTTTGGCAGAGTGATAAATTAAAGACCCCTCCCTGCAGGGCCTCTGAACAACACACCCACTAATATGCATACAAAATACACACACACACACACACACACACACACACACACACACACACACACACACACACACACACACACACACACACACACAAACACACACTCTGGATGGTTTGGATCCCCCTGTGTTAGCATGTCAGAGGTGAGGGATTGTGTTTAAATGGAAACACTCTACATGTGACATATGTCTGTAATGACTTTAAAATGAACATTTTGACAGACAGCAGCTCTGTGAGAATAAATGTGTTAATAACGGTGGATGCTCGTGTTGGAGAGGCGAAGGTTTGAGGCGCCTCTTTGTCTGCTCTGCGCCCGAGGGACACCCCCCAGAAGGACGCCCATGTCCTGGAAAGCAGGCCCCTGTGGATGGTTGGAGGGATGTTTGTGTCGTGTGAGGCGTCTCTGTGTCTGCTGCATGAGTTCATCTGAGGCGTGAAGACGAGTAAACACCTGAAAGTGTCAACATCTTCTATTATGTTGATGACAGCGGCTTTGCGGCGCTGATGATAAAAGTGTGAAAGATATTATTAAGATTAAGTTTATTACGACATTGGTTTCATTTAGTTTTGGTCAGTGGTTTTATCTGTTTTTGTCACTAAAATAATCCAATAGGACAAGAAACACCTGCCTGATCTTTCTGCAGTCGTCCACTCACTTCTTGTCGCTGACCTCTGACCTGTTCCCAGTGGATGCTGTTGTAGGTTTTGGTCTGGTGCTCACAGACGCCCATGTTGTCTGTTTCTGGTGTCTTGGTGTTTATTCAGTGAGAGTGACCTTGTCGCTATTTCCCACATTTCCCATCATGCATTTCATGCATGATAATAAAATAGCTGCAGTGCTGGACTGAGTAGTTTGTTACGTTTGCTGTTTTATGCTCCAGAATGAAAACATTACTTTGTGTTTTAGTGATGGTTAATGTTTGTTTAATGTCAGTTTTGTGCAGTTTTTTTTGTCTGTGATGTGTCACTGTATTGTGTTACTTTGTTCTCAGTTATATATTTTTTCAAGTTTGGATGCAGGTTCATATTGTATGTTCATCACAAGTCATCCAGCTGATGATAACCAAATGTTTCTGTCTTTCTTGTCTTCCAGGTAAGTTCCTCTGGACAGGGAGACACGATGAGACGGGGTCTTGTTTTTGGTGTTTTTGAGGTGTGTCCTGCAGCGTCTCTGCTACAGGACACAGCTGCAGCTGCTCCGATCGTTGTATTGATTTCAACACTTGGATGAACACATCTTCAGCTGAGTAGTGAAACCTGTGTGTGTGTGTGTGTGTGTGTGTGTGTGTGTGTGTGTGCGTGTGTGTGTGTGTGTATGATTGCTGCACAGTTGTTGTTGAGACACCCAGATGGCTCCTGGAGCTAATCCATTACTACTGTCATCATAAACTCAAATCTTTTGTTTATTGTCACATTAGCAGTGATCACACTTATGTATTACACACATTCTTGCCCACACTCTACAGAATTTTTGCTCAAAAAAACAAAACAAAACACAACCTGAGCTACAAAACAAAAGTTTTCACGACATGCTTTGGGTTCAGAATGTGTTTAAATGATCTTTTGAAAGCAGCGGTACGAGTGACCCGCTAACACGCTGACATGTTTTCTCCTGAGCGCCTGAACCAATTACCTGAGCTAACTAACCCTGAGCCCGAGAGGCTCAGAGGTCACGGCTCTGTCAGGGACACGCACCTCCAGATACGCCATTGTGCGTTCAGGTTGAGGTTGTAAAGCCCAGTTTTATTGAGGATTGCTGGAGAAGGTAGAAGCAGCTGGAGGTCCCTGTAATCTCTGAGACCCTCAGCCGATTACTGATATAATACACACTGACTCTGTTAGTGAAGATCTGGACCAGATTAGTGAGCAGGCAGACTTACTGCAGGCACCTGCTTTTCTGCTTCTTCTGGAGGTTAAACTCAGACCTGCACTGACAAAGCAAAACACACACAAACAGTACAGTATGATTGTCATTGGACATTTGATTGTGAGTTTTGTCTTTTAAGCAAAACGAAAAAGCTTCAAATCATCTCCGGGGGAAGAAGAAGCTTCTGTCAGGAAGAAAAATGCACAAAATACTTTGAGTCCCCATTTTTATTAAATGTATCTGTAATCTGATTACATCATTTTTATCTGTAACTGTAATGGAATACTGTTTTTTGTATCCAGATTACATCATCATCTTGCATGTAACATATTTACTAATATGTACCATATTAGGCTGAGCAGTTTCATCATATTTTATACCGACAATCTAAAAGTAACAGAAGGTAATCAAGTTGTATTACTGACTACATTTTTGAACAGGTACTTAGTAACTGTATCAGAATAGATTTCTCCTGTATTTTCTCAGCCGTGTTTCTACAGACTTTATGCAGACTCAGGGAAGCTGTTTTTAAAGTAGTTCAACTACAGCAAAGCTACACTCAGGAGAAATCTAGGTGGGCTAACTAAAGCTACTTAGAAAAAGTAGTTCGAAGGTAATTTGCAAGAAATAATCAAATTGACCATGTGTACATGTTATACAAAACTATAACAAAATATGATACAAAAAAAATCACATGGCAGCAAAAAATGAACTCAGCTGAGTTTGTTGCAAAAAGCCTTGATGGAACACCTCAAAGACTTAAACCTGTCCTACAAAACAACCCCACCTGTGTCACTGTTGTCAAGCTAGATAACCAGGATTACAGAGAATTGGACCCAAACGCAGACAGGAGGAAGTTCAAAATGCTTAAATGTGAAAAGTAGCCTAAATGTTCAACAGCCTTACAAATCCAAAGGAGCGTAGGCAGGGTTGGAAAGTAGCACCCGCCACCAGCCAAATGCTGGTAAATTATTCAATTGGCTGGAAGATTTCAGACACAAATAATGATTTCCTATAGAGCGGCTGGTGAATTTGGATGTTTTTCTGTCAGTGGCTGGTAGACGTTCACATTATAAAAAGTTACTTTGCAACCCTGAATGTAGGCAACAAATATCCAAGATACACAAGGAAGACAAAGAGGCCTGCTGTTTGAAATGCTTTGATATGGTTTTTAAGGTGACAGATAGGTGGTGTTTAATTGTAGGTTTGGTTACCATTTTCTGAATGCTTGACATATAGACAAAGACAAACTGGTCACTAAGGAGGGAAAGACACAAGACTAAATACACAAGGAGACCAATCACGGGAAGGTGAAAACAAATCTGATAACACAAAAAGGAGGGAAAAAAGATGGACAGGAAGTAAAGCTACAGAAACAAGAGGGAAGGCAAGAACTTTCAAACTGCTTACAATTCATGTCCATACTGTTCACAGCCTGTAACAAGTCGTCACAAGAAGGCAAATGTTTTCTAGGGTGTTATTTTGTGTTATATGATTCTCCTAATTGTAGGATGGACTTTCATTTTCTGTGCATGCTTTTCTATCACATGTTGATGAAGAAGACCTTGAAATTCAGTCTCTTTGGAGGGTCATGATATTTGTTTTGCTCCTTTTGTCCTGCTCTCTGCTGGCGTTGGATATTCTCACGATCCTGAACTTGTTTTCAGCTGTAATGCTGGGTCAGGCCATGAGGTGGCACCATGGTACTAAAAAGCAAAAGGGGTGAGGCCTTGGAAAAGAGAAACATTGCAGTCGACGTCTTCACAGAGTGTTTGGCGAATGCGTGGATGTTATAGATGAAAGGGTGTGATGTAGTGCTGGATAAATAATGTGTGTAAATATTTGTTTGATTCATGTGAGCAGATGATTGTTGGCTTTTTGCGCTTCACGTTTGTCTTAAAAGCTGCCTGAGCTGAAACACTGATGCTCATAATGCCAGTGAAGACAGTACCTCTGCATTCCTCTATAGTGCGTCTTGATCAGGATTGTTTAGCGCTACAAATACTGTGTGGTCGTACTGGTGAGGTTTCCTTTGCTGCCCTTCAGTGGTGCTTAAAATCACATGTGCAGCTTTGTCATTTCAGCACCATGGACAGAGATTGTAAGCCCTGGTCCTTCTGTCTCTGTCTTATAATACAGGATGTATTGTGTTGTGATAGAGGTCATGGTACATTTGATGTCAGCTCATGGTGCCTTTACTGTGTCATGAAATCTACAGTCAATATAGCTGTTTTTTTAAAAAGTAATTTGACAGTGACAATACATGAAGGCCATGTTACATTTGAATAAAAATGCACTCAAGGTTATGAATACAGGACTTCTAGTCATGACTAATTTGCAGTCCTTGGACCTGGTGAGGCATTTAAGGACTACAATACAGTTTATAACACACTAGTCACTGACTGAGCTGCCTTCAAATTTTAAGTTGACTGAATTTGAAAAGACAAGTAGGGGTAAATTTGTAATGATTCAAAACAAATAAACTTGATATTAATCCAGTTGTACCTGAGAAAACGGACCAGATCAGAAAAAAAAAAATAAAATGAAGAAGGATCTGAGCAGAGTTTTAAGTCCCCCACTGCATGCTGGGAAGTCTACTAATATAATGATTATGTTTCTTAAGACGCTTAATTTAATGAGTTGATTGAACTCTGTGCAGTACATTCATTCAACTCATCATTTCAAGTCAAAAGACTTCAAGTTAGAAGAAGTGCATTAAAAATAGACTACAAATTTTAAGTTTCACTAACTTGAATAAATTAGTCTGTATGTTTAAGTTAATGAGAATAGATTAGTTGATTCTACTAATTTTTTGTAGTGCAAACAACCACTACAAACTCTACACAGTAAAAATAATCTTTTTTAAAAAGTTAGTGTCCAGGCTGCCTTAAATGTTTAAGTTGACTGAATTTGTGAGGACAAGTTAAGGGGATTACACAATGATTCCAAACAATCTTTCCCAGTCAAATAAACTTGATACTAAGTCAGTTGTACTTGAGAAAACACATTCAATAAGGTTAAGATATTAACTTGAACCAGAAACTCTGCGGAACTTCCTTCCTTTTATATTAAAGTCATTTAGTTATTTCAGACAAAAGGCTTACATTTTTTTTTATTTTAAATGTAAGGGGATTGGGACTAAATTCAGTACTGACCTTCTTCTGTTCACAGTGTTTTCATATTTGTGAAAACAAACAACTATAACTTATCTTAAAATGTACTGACACTCTGCAAGTTTTTATCATATATGTTTTCTTCAAAGTTTAAAAAAGAAGTTTTAGCTCTCAAACAGTGCATACTGGGAAGTCTGCTGATATGATGATCATGTTTAAACTTAATTTAATGAGTTGATTGAACTCTCTACAGAACATTCATTCAACTCATCATTTCAAGTCAAAAGACCTCAATTTCTAAAAAGCAAATACTGGATTTTTTTTTTATAAAACAACAACTAAAAATTTGTATATTAACATTAAGTTTATTAAAAAATATTATGTGATTCCTTAAACTTACTATATGATTTTATAATGCACAGACACATTTTTAAAAAACAAACAAGCACTTCAAACATTACACTCTAAAAATAAACTGTTTTAACTTTAAAAAAAAGTGTCCAGGTCGCCTTAAAATTTTAAATTGATTGAATTTGACAGGAGAAGCTTTGTTTTACTCAAAAGAACTTAATACTAATTTAACTGTCTGTAAATATGACCATGTTTCTCGAGAAACCTAATTTAATTGGTTGAACATTCTTTCAACTCATCATTTCAGGTCAAAAGACTTCAAGGTGCAACAACTCATTCCGAGGTTTTCTGGAAATAAATACTTGAAAGATTAAGTTTAATTAACTGGAATAAATAATTATAATAATTGTATATTTCTGTTGAGTCAATGAAAAAAGCTTATATTATTCCACTAAATTCCTGAATTTTTTTTTTTTTTACAGTGTATGCTATGTAAACCCATGTCCCACAGTATTCATGTGTATGCAAATATACACAAAAAGCTGTAATACACATGCAAATAGCCCTGAGCAGCAAGTTCAGATATCACATATTTGCTGCAGTCAGGTACTATTTTCATGACTGCAGCTAAAAAACTGTAAACATGCTTGAGAAAATAATGACTTATGTGTTTTTCTGTGTGTATTTGTGCGTGTGTGTTTGCTGTGGAGCTGTGAAATCTCAGTCACTGAGGCAGACCATACCATCACACACTTCCTAATAGGGGGAGGTTGAAGACACTGACTGGAGTCTAAGTTTTCCCCCCTCTGACTTGAGGAAAAGTGGTATCTCCCTTGCTCTTTTTTTCTTTTTTGTCCAGAGGACACTCACTGATGCTTCCGTGTCCCGTATCCCCTCCCACATATCGTTTCCTCCCCCCTCACCCCGCTTTCTCTAATCCCCCCCACACACACCCCTACGCTCACCTCCCCTTCTGCTACATGATGAGCAGGGAAGTCGTGTATTTGCAGAGTCCAAATCGGAGGCTTCCCAGGTTCCCATAGCATCTGCTGCTACCTCTGCAGCCTGAGCAGTTAAAGGGAGGGGAGGAGCTCCCTGCTCCCTGTCTCTATCTAGCTCCTCTGCCTTTCTATTGGTCTATTAGCTTACCTCTTGGTGGCGTGGACTAGCCCACCCCACCTCTCCTCCCTCTCCATCCCTGTCTCAGATGCAGTTACCCAGGCAGCAGGGAGGGAGGCTTTACAGACACTCACAATCTCTGCATGGGTGAGGAGAGCCGGTGGGTTAGAGGACTAGAGGACATCAGCTCTGCCTCTATCCTCTTCAACTTTCATCGATTTGTCCGTAAAAAGAAAGTCACCTGAGTGAGGTGGGGGCTCGTTCCCGGCTTTGCCGATAAGGCGGGCGTTCGGATCGGATCTGGACTTCGGAAAGTGATCTAAAAAGCGTTTAGTTTTCTTTGCGCGGGGACAGAGAGAGGGCAGCCATGGCTCACGCCGCCGCCCACATTAAGAAGGCCAGGTCCGAGATGGACCAACCTCCGGACCTGAAGGCTCTGGAGAAAGCCAGGGAGAGGAGGAGGCGTTCCCGGGAGCGGGCTGAACGCAAGCGCAAGGTACCGGCACTGGGATCACCCCCACCTATTCATTCCCCGCTTCATGTGACCAATGTGGTCGCTTCATCCCACTTCCAGTCACCTCATCATCATCAAAGTGTCACTTCGACTTTCCTGATCAAAGAGGACTTTAGTTAGAGTCATTATCAAGGACTGACGAAGAGTTTGCAGAGCAGAAATCATCATCAGAGACTACTCATGTCTTCATCTTTACTGTTTCCACCTTCATTATCACCTTCATCAAAAGGGAAAAAGAGTATAAAGGGACTAATTTATGGAAAAACTCGTGTTAAGACAGACTGAAAACCTTCTAGGCCACAAGACAGAAGATCTAAAGCACACTGTGTTCTGTGATCAGTCCATTGTCACCCCACAAAACCACAAGAAAACACAAATCACAGTAAGCTGTGATTCCATCAGAACACGGCCATAATGATTGCACTCTGCTTGATCCCCGCTGTCACCGCCTGTCCTCGTCTCATCTTGTCCACGGCTGACGGATCTTCCTCTGTCCATCCTTCATTCCACGCCTCATTCTGTCATTGTATAAATGACCTCTGTACGAGTCATTTATCACCCAATCACTGTTCCCGTCTCCCCATTCCAACACTTCCCTGGGTGGGCACCATCCCAACACTCTCTTTGTACAGTGAAATTCCTACAAATAGCTCTGCTCGTCTCCCTGTAGATGTACCTACGCAGATCAGTCTCTGGTGCATTGCCAGGCTGCGGAGTGTACACTTTATTTGCTCACGTATAGACACAGCCTCTCATGCAAACACCAGATCCTGCTGCTGTGGGTTTGTTGGGAAGGTGTACCGCTGAGATATGCTGCATCTTTATGGTGGGTGATTTTACAGTGAGGTGTTTACTCTAACAAGCCATTTTAGGGAGTGTGTTTGGGCATCAGAGTCTGTGCAGGATTACTGTAGGTTAATGCTTTTTTGGCAGCACAGTTGGCACGCAAGCACACAGACTGTGGATACACACACAGATTGGATTGCTCTGTCAGGAAAGTCATGTGTCACTGAGCAGAATTCATATTGATGCCAATAAAATTTGTATGGAGGGAAAAGGCCCCCTGTTATATTCAAACTTGTCATATTTAAAGGAAAATAACAGACATGCCTGGTCGTTAACCAGTAGGAGGTGTTAGTTTGAGCACTGCATGCTGCTATCATATGAAATGGAACTGGAAGATGATATAAGGAACCCTGATACCAAATTAAAGGTTGAAGATGTTTGGAACCTCGGTTCTATCAAGCAAATCTAGGAGAGGTCTGTGTTTCCACTAGTTTTGAGCAGACTCCCTGTAATCAAGGACGCATCAAAGGGGAGATACTTGTAGAATATGACATAACCACTTCAGTTCCCATTTCAGGTCAAGGAAAACCTGATATTTTTGGTTCCAGGTTCCAAGCTGAATTATTGTTAGTCAAAATGCTCAGAATGATTCAAAATGACATGTGTAAACTGGAATGGAACCTGTTCCATATTGGTGGAAAAGGACTTTGATTGGGGCAATAAAATTTTGAGGAATTTAATTCAAACTTGTGATATCGGAAAAGATAACACCTCATAAGGTGTATGTTCCATGATTGTAATGGATGACACAGCGGCTAGGAACCAAACACAGAGCTGAAGTTGGTTTTCCTGTATGGCTAAGGCTGCTGCTGTATTACCTGCCGTTTAACACTGCTGCAGTGATCTGAAACCGCAATGTCTGAAGTGCTGAAATGTCTGAAGTAGGAAAAATTAATCCACATCTTCCTTCCAAACAGAATGCTGAATTGACAGAACAGGTCGATGGCCAGTGACTCCCAAAACAGCATATATGACGTTGCATAAGTCACATGATGTTAAACATGGTTTACACTGTAAAAAAGCAACAGTTTGGTTAAGTTTATACCTGCTACACTACTTGTTTAGGCACCAAAACGACTTGGTTAAGTTTAGGCACCAACACAACTTGGTTAGGTTTAGGCACCAAAACTTCTTTGTTAGTTTTCAGGACCAAAACTACTTATTTAGGTTTATGCACCAAAACTACTTGGTTAAGTTTAGGCACCAAAACATCTTTGTTAGTTTTCAGGACCAAAACTACTTGTTTAGCTTTAGTGACCAAAACGATGTGGTGAGGTTTAGGCACCAAAACTACTTGGTGAGGATTAGGCAACAGAACTACTTGGTGAGGTTTAGGCACCAAAACCACTTGGTTAGTTTTAAGCAGCAAAACTACTTGGTTAACTTATGACATCAAAACTACCTGATTAAGTTTAGACACCAAAACCACTTGGTTAGGTTTAGGAAAAGCTGGGTGAAAGTCCTGTGCTGTGATGAGCTGTTTGTATTGACAGCTTGCCTGGTCATGGTACATTACAAATAATGGACAGACTTGTAAAGTAATCGTTAAGGAGTGTCAGTTTGATTCATTACATGCTAACTTTGAATGAAAGGGGAAAGAGGTCTGACATGAGTAAGTAACTTGTAGAGAAAAATGGGCAACTCTTTCATATTCCAACTTTTGATATTTGCAAGATTTTTAAATGAATGTCATATTGACATAGAACATGCTAGCACTGTGTGAAAGGGAAATGGAGGCTGTCACATAGAAGTAACATTTGGCAACCAATCTCGAATCTTTTTATGTGTAATCAGTGTCTAACTGAAAAATCTGACCTTTAAATGTTTCCCTTCTCCTTCTACTGATGGCTATTGCCTCTGAAACAGACCACTGCATTAAAATAACTTTCCAAGCTGAAGCCCATGTGTGACCTCTGAAGCTGTTGGGATGAAGAGCTGCTGTGTTGTTTTGAGTGTTTTCTCCGTCTCTTCCCCCTTCACTGCTATTATTATTGACTGAACTGCGAGGGAGATTATCACATGGGATTACTGGTGCCCTCTCTCTCTCTGCTGTGCTCCCAACACACACACACACACATACACACCTAAAAGTGATTAATAGATTCAATTTGGTGGATTGTCCGGCAAGTGCCCGAGGGCAGACATTTACATCACAGCGACACGCACGCCGCTGTCAAATCGCAGTTTTATCACCAGCGGTCAAGTCCTGCTGGAAAACAATTAACCCATGTAAATGGTACTTAGAGTATCAGAGGGCTTGGCCTGGACAGGACATGGCTGAAGCCTGATGTTATGAAATGATGAAACACGTAGTGGACCTAATATTGGATTTCCTCTCAGTACGTCATCGTAGATGCACACTTGTGGTAGCTTCACTGGTTATATAACAAAGCAGGGAAAATGCATCTAAACATGGTTCATCGGTTTGGATGTAGAAAACATCCATTACATACTGAGCGATCATCTGGTGACCCGAGTCCAGACTTAAACAGGATTTACACTTTAGTGTTGTACACTCATGTAGGCTGGTTGTAGTATTCTGGAAGCTTCTTTTATACACTGTGAAAAATCATACAGGAATCGGCCGATCTTTTCTCAGAAACTTAGTGTAAATATGCAAGTTTTATTTCTTTATTTTTTGTGATCAATTATTTATCAGTATAATGGAAAAAATAAAACTGTAGATCACTGAGTACAAAGACAAATCCCTTCTGGAAACAAGAGCAAAGCAGCAGGGATGAAAAAATAAAAGAAAATAAGATGGGAAAATGGGAGGAGAAAAAACAGACAAGAAAGAGGGGTAGAGGTGTACAATAATGAGTCTTCAGCAGTGCTGGGCAGGAACGCATTACTTAGTAATATATTACTGTAATAACATTACTTAAAGTAGTGTACAACTTCCAAAAACAGGAATTATATTACAGACTAATCCAAGTAATTCATAGTCAACATCTGGACAGCTAACAACAAAGGTTTTCTGTGTGTAACAGTTCAAACTTTGACACACAACAAGATACAAAGATAATGTACTAATGTAACTAATTACTTTTGTTTCCAAGTAATTAGCAAAGTAATATTTTTACTTTTAAAGGAGCCATAAGTAAAAAGTAACTTATATTAACAATGTAATGCATTTAAAACATAGACTTATGACTATAAAAGTTCAGTTTTTTCAAATTGATTAAATTTCTAGTATTTATTTTCAGAACACAATTTCTAAAGAAACATGAAGAACGTGCCCTTCCAAAACTGAGAAAATGTGAAAGGAAATCAAATTTGTTTGTAAAGTTCGTCAGTGTGGCTAAAGAATTGTTTGTTCAACTTAATATCTTAAACTTATTGAACATGTTTTCTCAAGTACAGCTGAAATAATATCTATTTCATTTATTTGACTGGAAAAGTTTTTGTTTTAAATAATTACAAAAGTTCCTGAACTTGTCTTTTCAAATGCAGTCAACTTAAAATTTGAAGGCAGTCCAGACACAAACTAATTTAAATCAAGACATATATTTTTTATAGTGTTTAGGCTGAAATGACAGAAACGAGACATGTTTATAATAGAGACACTTATTAATTAATGTGTAATGTGTGTAAAATGAATAATTTCCATTGTTTCATAAGTGTATTTTCTCATATTTTAGTGAGCAGCCCCCTGATTCATGATCTCTACCTGTTTTAGTTCACTGTTGGTGGTGTTTATTGTCCAAAAACCCCCTCAACACCTCCTCCATGTATACCTGCTGTCTTGATAAATTGGCTATAATCTACATTCACACAGCACTAAATCCATCCATCAGTACAACAGTCAGCCTGTAGCTCCAAATATCTCTCCAGTCACTGACACTTTTGCCCACCCTTAATAAATCTGAACACTTTCTGAACTGATATTGCACATTAAAAGCCTTTCAGCAGCTCAAAGGACATAATCCTTCCTGTTCCCGGTACTCATTTATTTTGAAACACTTGCAGAAGTGTTGATTTTCATTAATGCTTTAAAAAAACAGTAAAAAAAAAAAAAAAAGAAGCAAAATAAAAGCGACTGGAACAGTATTTCTCTTTAAAATGTTACAGACGAGCAGTTAAATGATGAATATGACATGAATCTAGACCCTTCTCGATGTTTTTATATCCGTTCTTTAGTAATAATTGGCCTGTATGATTGTACTGGTCACTCAATCAGGTATTATTTAAGACCTGGACATTATTTGAACGCTGGCTTTTATTTAAAAATGTATAGTATTACAAATACCACTGTTTCCACTGCTCACAGAAACTGCAATTAATTTTGAAATTCATCAAATGTTGACTATGTGCACGATGCCCAAAGCAAATTCCAAACCAGGCTCTCATAAGTTTATGACAGGAAAAAAAGAGGAAAAAGGAAAAGAAAGTGTTGTTATGTCCTGTTCTGATGACTTGCTCATCCCACATTTTGACTCTTGACCTGAACCCAACTTTAACATTTGGCGTTTTCACAAGACAAGGCAGACCGTGTCCAGGCATTTGATTAAACTTGTAAGGAGCATTGTTTTGTTCAGTAACTGCTAGCTTTGACCCAGGACTGTAGGTCTATGGTGGTACTGGACCCACACATGTCACTGATTCCAGACGATACCTCTTAAACTCAGTAACACATAAGGCACCATTTCAGGGATTCTGGGGAAGGCCCTTTGCATGAAAACAGGTGGTGCGCTGAATTTATGCGAATCGTTTTCCACCAATGTTCAATTGAATACAGTACAAAGACAAGATATTTAATATTTAAACACAACATTTCTCAACACTCAGTTGCAAGGATTTCATCATATACACTCAAGAAGTTAAGACTCCGCCATGCAAAGAGAAAGACATATCAAAAAAAATCCAGAAATCCTGCAGACTTCTCTGAGTCCTGAGCTCGTCTGAGATGGACACAAAGTGGGGAAGTGTGCTGTGGTCTGACGAGTCCACATTCCAGGTTGTTTTCACAAATTATGGACGTCAGGTCCATGACTGATGCACTTCCAAGACCCATCCAGATCGTTGCCTATGGAATCATGGGTAACTGTCACATCTGTGAAGGCCCCATTAATGCTGAAAGGTACATATAGAATTTGATGTCCCTGCTTCTTCTTTCAGTAAGACAATGACAAGACACTGAAAATGTGTGGTGTGTTATGAAGCGCAAAGACCCTGGACTGTTGAGCATCTGAAGCCATAAATCAAGCAAGAATAGAAAAGGATTTCACTTTGAAAACTTCAACAACTAGTGTCCTCAGTTCCCAAACACTGACTTTCGAACATGCTGCAGGCATCATAGTCAGAATGGGGGTGTATTTACAAGTTAATCAGTTTGAACATTAAATATCTTTTCTTTGTACTATATTCAATTGAATATAGGTCAAAAAGGATTTTCAAATGATTGCGTTCAACTATTTGGCATTGGTGTTGTAGCTAGAAACCACCTCTCAGAAAGCTTGGAGTCACCAAAGGCAGCGCACTTTAAAAGCTCCTAAACACACCACAGAAATAAATCTACATAAATAAATAAATCGTGTCAGGATAAATGTGTAAGTGGGCCACTTAATCATTCCATAAAGGGAGTGACGACAACATCAGACGGAACATAGCAGCAAAATTAGTAACATGTTCTCTTGTGCAGTTCTTTACACGTCCCAGCTTGTATATTTTACCACTTTACCATCACTCCACTGTTACAGTACTCAGAAAAGGCAGATGAATCACTGCAGGGGAAGCGGTGCCATCAAACATTAGTGATTTAATAGGCACACAACGCGAGTTAGGCACTTGCAATTGCAGTTATGTTGTGTGAGTGAATCCAACTTTATAAAATCATGTCCCGAGGGAAGACGATTAATTTGGCACGAACTGCCAGCCTCGTGTCACAGTATATCTCGATGAAACTCTCGTGTTGTTTTATGTGCTGTACCGGCACTCAACGAGACGCAGCAGATGTTATAGAATTTTCATTAGTCCACAGGCACATTAAAGAGTAATTCAGCACCCAGTCTGCAAGCACTGAGCAGCATGTCTGATGCTATGCCTTTTTTCCTTTGTTGGCTAAACATATATTATATCCCACTGAGGTGCACATATGTCTCGCATCACAGTCCTGCCAATACTCTCATTACTGTGATGGTAAAATCACTGCAGTGGTTCTATACTGACTTAGAGCGTGCGAGTCAAAAGAAGCAGTCCACTTAAGTTTCAAGTAACTGAGACCCAACCCACCTGAGTCAGGCTGGATCATCTTATTTGATTCAATAAGAAATGTGTTTTTTAATCCAGTGAAGGAAATATGACATCTCTGATGGATCAACTACTTTTGATTTTAATTATCTTCTGGTCTATTTGGACAGAAAATGGTTGTATAGGTCGTCTGTGCCAGCAGCTTATTATGAACAGTATTACATTTATTGTTAGGCAGTGACCTCTTGCAGGAATATTAATTATGAGGGAGCAGTATGAAGAGTGAGAAAGTCTGCATATGGAGGATGTTTGGCATAAAGATGGGTCTAACAAACTCAGGACTTTTATCCAGGAGACTGGGGTTCATGTGCCATGTGAAACTACTTTAATTACATTATGTCATGTGACGTATGTATCTCTGGGAGCTGCAGCTTGTACAGGGTTCCTAAAGATGTTCGGAAAGGCTTCTTCAATTCTGAACTGAAGAACCTCAACCAAGTCCAGTTGCTTTCATATAGCTCTTAGAGATACCATGACCTGGATGACAAAGACATAGACATGTGACTTATATAATATACTTATTTTAACGCAAACCATGATATTTTCCAAAACCTGACCAAGTGCTGCTGGTTCGTTAACCAAAATGTGACCTTTTCACAATATTCACCATGTTTAACGTCAAGTGACTCACGAAACATAGCATAAGGTAACATAATGTAATGTACTTATTTTGACCCAAACAATGATATTTTCCCAAACCTAACCAAGCTACTTTGGTGCCAAAACCTTAACAAACGACAACCTTCTAACAATGTTAACCACATATAGAACGTCAAGTGACTTACGTTAGTAACGTAATGTAACGTAACAAGATAAGATATTCCTTTATTAGTCCCACAAAATGGGAAATTTTCAGTGTTGCAGCAGCAGGAGATCGTAAACATCTAAACAAGTAATATAAAAAAGGGGAAATATAAAAAATAGGACCAACGTAAACCATATAAACAGACTCAACAGTTGAATTTACACAATTGCACATGGGGAATATTGATATTGCATGTATTGTAACGTCACATTGTAACATATGTATTTTATCCAAAACAATGATGTTTTCCTAAATCTAACTGAGTAGTTTTGGTTCTTAAATGTAGCCAAACTGAAACCATTTTTACAACATTAACCATGTGTTTAACATCAAGTGACTTTTGTGACGTAGCATAGCGCAACATAACCTAACCTAACATAATGTATTTATTTTAACCCTAACCCTAACAATGATGTTTTCCTAAAGCTAACCAAAGTAAGCCAACTGTGACAGTTTCACATTAACATCACGTGACTCATGTCACATGACTCAAAGGTCTTTTTGGGGATCGTTAGCAATCAACCTGTTCTGTCATTTAGGTAAGAGGACATTTGTGGACATTGGACATTTAAGCTTTAAGTATAAGTTACAGTTTTAACAACCAGGTTTTTCAGAACCCTTGATTATCCTGAATTGAACAACAGTGTGTTTTATTGCAGATGAATAGGAAAATAATAGGAAAGATATTTTATTCCTTCTTTCAAACGTAACATTGTGCTGCTTTAATGATCAAATGACCAGATCAAAATGAATCCTTTTTCATATCTGTCATCAGCATGGAGACTTTACAAAATCTTAGGTAGGTGAAACTGACTTGTCAACATTTGCGAGCATGGTGAACCTTACATAGGCTTTGGGAAAGACACTCAGAGACCAGGACACATTTGCTTTTGTCGACTTCAGGACAGATGAAAGGTGAATGCGCATTTCAGAACTGAGCAGCATCCTGCTCTACTGCAGATGTAGACAGCACAGAGGGAACAAGAGGAGAGAGGGAGAGGAAAGTCATACTGAGGGAGGAAATGTGACGGGAAACATGTTCAGGAGAGAGAGATTACAATCCAGGAGAATCAAAGAAGGTGAAATGTTGCCCACTTGCAGCCTTTCTGGCTGTATCATACCTGCAGAGGAGATAGGTGCACTGCAGTGCTTGAGCAAGTGCAGAGGAAGACAAAGCAGAGCGAGAGACACAGAATTAACCAGCTCACATAAGGAGACTCTTAAGACTTCATTAAAATGCATAAAGCACAGTCCTACTATAGACATGTCAGATAAGTAGAAGAAGCGAGGTGAATAATAATAAAAGGAGAGACAACAGATGGAAAAATATGGGTAAATCATCTCAATCTGCAATGACAGCATGGAGTACAATGTGAACCATACACACCAGGCTAAAAAGGTCAGTAACTTAGTAAAAAGGTGAATAAATTGGTGCATTTGTGCTCGTCCATGTGTCAGCATGGACAAAATGTTAGTTGTGTCCTGCAGTGTGGAGTATCAGCTGTTTCAAAATGTCCCATGGTCGCCTTCTCAGCCAAAACACACAGATGGAGACAAGAAGCACATAATTTTCTTTGATTTCCTGTATACTGAATCACGTGACCACGTCTAGGCTTTTTTTGATCCTGCCAGTACGAAAATAACCACAGAAATATTTACAGGACTAAGACTGTGAGATTGCATGTAGCAGAGTAGCACATACTGTAAGTGTCTGAGTTTTGTCACTACAGTTTTAATTCCTTTAGTCCCTGTAGTCCAGCCCCTTCCACTCTGTGCTCCAATAACAGTTGAGCAAGCTTGGCAGAGCCTTGGCTAACTTTCTCCTTTCCTGTTTCCTGTTCTTAGCTATGCTATGTGCTAGGCTGATCTATGTTGGAAAGAAAACTAAATGTCACATCATAAGTTAGCTCGACTACATCAATCATTAGCGCGCTAGTTATATCTGATAACTAATGTAAGCAAAATGCTACCTAGTTAGTTAGCTAATCCACAGCAATCATTAGCTAGGTAGTTACATCTGATAGCTAATGTAAGCAAAACACCAACTAGTTAGCTTATCTACAGCAATCATTAATTAGCTAGTTAACTACCATTTTGCTAACATTACCTAAATTAAAACAAAAGGTGAAGGTTGACCAAGGGTCTGCAAAGTACCACGCTTGCTCAACTGTTATTGGATCACAGAGCAAAAAGACACGGACATAAGAAGGGTCAGTTGGCCTGATATAACCAATAGCTTATGGTAGCTAATTTGAGCTAATGCTAACAAAGTTTGAGTAGATATTATATGAGGGTCAGTGTGCTGATTTTATGACTATTTTCTACCTGTGCTACTCTTACACTTTGTTTTAATGTGTCATGACATGAACATTTGTGATGAGTTTACCCCAGTAGGGCTGTTATTTTTGGATGTTGTCTTTGCCTTCTTGCCAATGCACCTGGTGAAATATTGGGGTAATGTGATGCTCATGTAGCGCAAAAATTTTACAAAAGCATGCACATGATAAGAACTAGGTGCTGGACAGAAGTACATGTCTAAAAAGGAAAAATAGTCTCACACTGTATATATAATGTATATAATGCTCCCATGAACATTTATTCCTATACTGTCATGGTATAGACACATATGTATAGGAGGTACCATGTGATCATATAGGAATAAATGTTCATGGCAGCATTCAGAGTCTGTTTATCTATTGCAGTATGAAGTGAAGTGTGGGGGCTGGGATTGAAGGTTGCATGAGTCTGCTTTAAACACTGGGGACAAGTCAGTGATATTTTCTATTACATAACCCTGACCAGCTTTCCTTTACCTTCAGCATGTTGTTCCCTTTCTTACCTCTACTTACCCATACTTCCATTGTTCCATGTAGATGTAACACATGGATAATGAAGGTATATCAATTTGGATTGGAACACTGTCTGTGGGCTGTTGTGTTGCCCTCGTGTTTGTGACATGGTTCCTGGTGGAGTCCTTTTTTTGCGTAATCTCTCTCTCTCTCTCTCTCTTCCTCACCAGTTGCTGTCTGCATCTCATCTGTCACCTGTCTCATAAATCAGCATTGGGAAGGTTACTTAAAATATGTTTTCTGATACAATTACTAATTACCTGTTTAAAAATCGGCAGTAGTCAGTAACCTAATCAAAGTATCACAGTATTAAGATACTGTAAATTGATGTTCTGTATAGCTAATGTTAGCAGTCCTTCTGTGTAGCTAACGTTAGTGGTTGGCCTGTGTGGCCAATGTTAGTGGTTGTTGTGTGTAGTTGATGTTAGCAGTTGTCTGTTAGGTTAGAGGTTGGCCTGTTTAGCTAATGTTGGTGGTTGGTCTGTATAGCTAACATGAGTGGCTGGTCTATGTCGCTAATGTTAGTGGTTGTTTGCATATCTTAAGTTAGCATTTGGTCTGTGTAGCCGGCATTAGTGATTTGTACTTTAGCAACTGGTTTGTGAAGCTAATGTTAGCAGTTGGTGTTTGTGGGTGACTTAAGCATTTGGTCTGTCTAGCTAAACATTAGTGGTTGGTCTGCGTAGCTAATGTTAGTGGATGGTTTGTGTGGGTAACTTAAGCATTTGATTTGTGTAGCTAATATTAGCAGTAGGTCTTTGTGGGTGACTTTAGCATTTGGTTTGTCTAGCTAAACATTAGCGGTTGGGCTGTGTAGCTAATGTTACCGGTTGGTCTGTGCAGGTGGTTTAGCACTTCGTCTGTCTAGCTAAACATTAACCGTTGGTCTTACCTGTAAAACTTTATTTAAATTAGATGTTGACACAAGATAATGGCAGAATTTCCACGTAGTGAAAGTATTTTTTCAAGAGATAATGAACTGGCAACTGTCAGATTAGCTGGTTTCACTCAGAGCAGAGTGGTGTTGTGAGACTTATTAAGTGTTGTAACTTATAACCTAAATATAATGTCTAATCAAAATCATATACCATTGTAATCCTGCTAATAATCCCCATTTTAACATTACATCTTTCTCTCCAAGCCTATGTATAATACAGTGAAGACTGTGGCATTGTGTTTTCCACAAACATTATTTGGGTAAAAACTACATAATTAATAAGATGTACTTTTATATACAAATCCTATTGTCTCAGTATCGATCAGGAAAAAGAACCAAGCAAAGCTTCAGGACTTTTGCGTCAAACAATGGTACCAGTGTTCCTCTCTCTGCAGTCCAAATTTCTGCTGCTTATTGTCGTGTCTCTACATCAGTACAACTGCGGAGAAATGTGACTTCTCACCCCGAGCCAGTTGCCTTGACGACAGTGCCAGCTGTCAAACCGAAAACTTATCCTACAAACTTGTTTGGTTCTCACATTTCATACTTAATTACTTGATCGTCTCACCCAGAGGACTCGTTATGAAGCTCCTGCCAGAGACTAATTGAAATGAATTGAACGATTACATAATTCCCCTCCCTTAATCTTCCCCATCCGTAGTCTTTCTGTTCTCTGCCTCTTTCTTTTCGTATCTCGAAAATATAACAGCAGATTGATGGTGTACTACTAATCCGCTGAAGGGTCCCAGCGCCATAGTAATCCATTTGCCTTTTTCGTCATGGTTGTTTTTATGGCCATTTGTGTTCGACACAGTGCATTTCAGTCTTAACCTTTTCAAAGTATTACGTTTCTGAGTAAATGGACCTCAGCTGGAACAGTATTTAGAGCTGGAGTTATTAGGCTTGATAGTCAGTTTGTGGACTTGATGCAAATTGCAATAAGAGTGATTCATGATGCATTTTTACTCAGCGTTTATTTCAGATACATTTCAAAGCACTAACAAACAGATTGAGGAACAGAAATGGAGAAATTATTCTGCTGAAATGGCTCACCAGGTACAGGATCGTACTGTATGTGTGACTGACTCTGTATGTGTGACTCACTGGAACACCTGTGGTTCTCCAAGTGGGTACTCTGTCTCTACACACCTTTCCAGCTCTCCCTAGAATGTGGGCAGCACCGGCTGAGAGGAACATGCACATTAAACTGATTGGAGAAAAAACAATGGTACTTCTTCTATTAAGCTACTGTAATTAATCAGTAGTAGTAATAATCTGCTGCATGAGAATACTCACGTGTCTCAATGAATGGAGCTTCCACAAGTAAAAAGCATTTAAAAATATAAGATATAAAAACATTTTTATCAAGGTAGCCAATGAATGCCTGTCCTCCATGGGTTTTATGGATCACTGACCACTAATTGGTCTTTTAACCCACAGCCTGCAGCACCTGAGGCAAAATGTGTAGCACCTCAAGCTGAAAATTTGACCTTTAACTCACCACCTACTGGGACATCATTGGCTTCATAGCTAGCTAGCTAGCCACCTAGCTACAGCCATGAAAAATACAAATAGCAAAATTACCACAACCATGACCATCAAAATGGGGACATGCCATTTTAAGATGGGATGGACACAGTTATACAAGTTGTTGTGAGTTCACTAACACAAATACCAACTTGTAAATCAAATTAATTTCATCAGCATAAGAAACATTAAGCTAGCTGCTCCCTCCAACTCCTACTAAAAACTGACAGTGCTAATATTTCAGGTAGATATCAAGTATTTTGGAATAAGAGGGTTTTCATTTTCAACAACTGAAACATTTAATAGCAATAATAGAATTTTTACCTTTTACACTGTTTTCCTACCAAATGCTCAAGCCCACGTTTTTTTCACAAAGTAGACTGAAGCACACTAAGTGTTGTTTGGTAAAGCATTACCCATCCTACACAGCCACTATTCTATACAGGATGCTATGGACTGCAATGAAATGTTAAGCAGGCAACAGAACTGGGGTGAACGCAGCGTCAACACGGTATCAATGGTGCTGTACTCCCGACAGGAGTCATTAACAGAGTTTCCTGACCGAAAGATCAGATCAGCTTTACTTGTTACTAATAACCACTAACAGTCATGAAGCTAGATGACTAAACCCTGGGGTAGCCAAACCCAGCAAAAAACCACCTTGGTACTGTATTCCCGGTTGGCACACTGCCCTTGGTTGGTCTCGGAAACTATGTTAATTTTCACTGGTAATGTTTCTCAACCACATTAGCTTGTTTTGAGTGGAATCATTGTCATGCATGCATTATCAATGGAGGACCTTGCACAATGCACAATGATGAGCAGTAGGACACGCCCACTTCAGTTCTCAGTTGAGGTCAATGAATCTTTTGTAAAAACAAAAAACAAAAAACTTTTCAGGTTCCCAACCAATTTATTTCAAAATACTCAGAATAGTTCAAAATTTGGTGTGTAAACCAGAGTGGAACTAGTTCCATGTTGGTGGAAAAGAGCCTGAGTCAGCTAATAGGATTGTTCTCCATCTATGGACTTCTATAGTTGCATGGTGGGGAGGGCATAACGTACATTCAGCACTATTGGCTACTGTAAATGCCAATCAATGTCCGTGACAAGCCTCTCTATAGCTGCCTGTAAACATGCAATAACTACTCTGCTGCCCGCTGTATGGAAAAAATTGACATCCCATAACTCAGAGACATCTCATTATAACTTTTCCTCCGTTATTTTCTCAAGTGGCACAGTCATAACTTCTGTTAATGCCAGAATGCCTTTGGATGTGAAGTATGGAGGTCAGCATATTTGGTTTCAAAGCTCAAGTTAGTTGAACTATGACCTCAAAGACTTGCAGAAAATCAGGTTATGGTGCACCGTTACACCTCTGCAGACTCACTCTAAATGGAAAATAATGGACTTGCAGTGGAGTATTAGCACTGAAGCGACATTAGAGTGAGTTTGGGTGAATGTCTTCCCGTGTAGTTTGCATGTATGAAAATGATGGCAACAAGTCTGGTTTCTGTTTACAGCGAGCCCATCCCATCTGGGTTGGTTTGGACGTTCTGCTGACCCTTCCACCACCCTCCACAGCATTACTACATTATTTAGCCGTCCTGCTGGCAGGGCCACTCTCCTGTCTGTTTTTACATCTAATCTCAGGCCACAGCTGGGTGCTCAGCTGATGCAATTTAGGGGGAAATGTTTGCGGCAGAGATGTTAATCACTGCTTTCACCAACCCCCTCTCACCTCCTTTCCATCTATCTATGGATCTATCTCCTGATCCTCTGGAGATTTAAACCGAATGTTTGTACAGTGTGTTACTGTATTTTAGTCAATCTATATTAATCTTTTCAGGTAACTGTATCTGCATTCTTTAAGACCTGATTTCACTTCACTTCCACAGCCTTTCCTTTGTTTGCTAAATATTTCACTGGAAACTTCCGCTGAGTTAAACCAAAAACCTAAAAATGTTTTCTTGTCCCAAATGACTGCAGAAAACAGAACAGGCCACATTTGTTCTGGATTTTTTTTGGTGGAATTCCAATCACAAAATTAGAAAATGTCCTCTTTACTCATTGCGGTTCCATGATGCATTGCCCCCCGCCTCAAAATGTTCACTTAAGCCACACCCCACTGATGCTACATGGATGTTGAGCATGCACCACTGTTTGATGCTGAACTGGGATTGGCAAAATCCAGGATTAGAGCATTTATAATCTGGTAGCTGTGGCACTATGGGACTGCAGCTCAGGAGAGATACCAATCCTATCGCCATGGCAACACATGAGAGGGAGAATCCACTACAGAGAGTAACAGCAGGGCCTACCCTGAGAGTGCACAGATACACTGGTATTGTGTTATGGCAGTGTAGAGAGAGTACACACAAGAGGTAGTCAAAGTACAAACACTTTTTACTGAAGTAGTTTTCAGGATCAACTTTTTACTTTCACTCCCTATATTTTAACACAAAAATCTGTACTTTCTACCCCTTGCATTTTCAAAAGGAGCTTGTTACTTTCTGAATTTGAGTGGAAGTATTGATAACACAGAAACGTGAAAATTCCTTAGTGTATCCATTAATACATATCATGCATGATAGACAAAAATGACGTTAAAGACAAGACAAAAATGACACGTAAGACGTAACAGATTGAAACTGACGTAACAAGATGCAACAATACAATAAGAACATCAAAGACATGAGATGAAAATTACATTAAAGACAAAACAAGACGAAAATTATTTAAAAGGCGGAATGACAAGGTAGTAAGACCTAACAAGACAAAAAGGACAGAAAAGATGTAACGACATGAAAATAACTTAAAAGGCTTAATGAGACAAAAACTACAAAATAAGACCTCACAAGACATCTAACATGATGAAAAGCATGTATAAGATTTACACCGAAAATAACGAAATGAGACAAAAACAATGTAAAAGACATATGATGTAAAACAATGTTAAAGGTGAAACAAGACGAAAAGGACGTAACAAGACAAAAATAACGTAGCATGACCTAACAAGATGAAAAGGACGTAACAAGACAAAAATAACATAGCATGACCTAACAAGATGAAAAGGACGTAACAAGATGAAAATAACATAACAAGACCTAGTAAGACATTACAAGACAAAAAGGATGTAACAAGACCTAACAAGACGGAAAGTATGTAAAAGATGTAAACAGACGAAAATGATGAGACAGGACAAAAATTGTTGTAAAACAACGTTAAAACGACATAGTAAACTGAAAACAACGTAAAAGACACAACAAGACAAAAAAGACCTAACAAGATGCAAAAGACGTAAAAGATGTAACAAGACAAAAGTGACACAAAGTGTGGAGTAACAAGATGACACAAACAAAGAAGGCTCCTTTTTTACTTTCATACTTTGAGTACATCTCAGAGCTTGTAGTTTTCCATTTATACTCGAATAAAGAAGTTGAACCAGTACTTCTACTTTTATCAGAGTCTTTTGACCCAAGGATCTGTACTTCAGCTTGAGTAAAGAATGTGTGTACTTTTGACACCTCTGGTCAAATTATACTGGAGTTTAAGTGTCCCATGATGGTCCATTTGCTACATCTTGGGCTTTCTACTGTAAATTTAAAGCTATCTGGACTTCTTGTCTTGTATGCCCTTCAGTTTATCAGTGGAACCCATTCTTACAAGACTGACAGGTTCAGTCTGAAAGTCTGAATCCAATGGATTGTTGATGTGAAACTAAAGCACATGAGACCAGCATGTCAGACACCATCGTCACAGCGACGTGGACCCAAAGTTGGAAGTGCGGTTCGGGATGGCAGTTGATTGTGTGGCTTAGTTATGCAAGGGGAAAGATCACCCAAAGGAGCTTAGCAGGAGAGCAAACTCCTCCTGAGAGAAAAAGCTATCTGCCTCAACGTCGTCTGTCAGAAGATTTAGCTACTTTAGGTTTTCATGGACTAAACCCTCTTTTAGGGAATTTGGGCCTTGAAGTTTGGCGTCAAAACCATCTGAGGTTATCGTACAGTGCTATAGATAGCTCTGCCTGGTATGCAAAATATATTTTCTCACCTACCTCTAGTGGTGTTTGTGGAAATAGGAGATAGAAGGACTTTATTTGAATTTTGCGATATCTGTGTCTGGGATTTATGTCTGACCCCAACACAATGGAAGTGAGACGATTGAGTGGGTAGGGAGCCCCTAAAGGGACATGAGAATTAACTTAATAAACTGTACAAGAAGAGAAGTTTCTAGTGTTAATGAGAAAGTTTCCAAAGTTCAGAAGAAAGTTTCTAGTTTTGTCTTGTCTCCTTTTATCAGCACTCTTTCACTTTTGTAGTAAGGACTGTAGCCGACTACTATGTATTATATTAATAGTATTTATTGGTAGATGTGTTTTTACCACCTTGTCCATATTTATTATGCTATACAGATGTATGAATTTTATAATATGTTGTTCTGTTGTATTTTTAGGGTGCATTTGTAACATGTAGCCGTGGACAACAGATACAACTTCATGGTATAACTCTGGTTTTAATTTATTGGTTTGGATGATGATATTTCCATGTACATTTTGTGTTTTCAATAAGATGAGTATATTTAGGTCTGCTGCTGTTGGAAGGTGAAAGTGAAAAGGTTTTGCTAACGCTCACAGTGTTTTCAGAGTTTCCTATACTTTTGAATCTATCTGTTGCCCTAGAAAACCTTTTTGGTGGTTTCTCTTGCACATCAGAAAACAATTTTTAGATCCTGGTCCTATAGGGGCTTAATAGATAAGCGAGAAAATATGTCTTATTTTAAGGGAAAATTCCTGCTCGCTGAACTGTGCTGGCATTGCCTACATGTACCAGAATGCACTGCAAACAAGATTCAAAAACCCACGCCCACATTTCCATCTATCCCCACCATTGTCTATAGCTATTACTTTGTTGGCCAAAACATAGCGTTAGGTGACAAAAATACTCATCTAGAGCACCCCCTGAGGAGGACACTAGAAATCCAAGCTGAAATAGCTCGTAGTTAACACCAATGACATCACTGTGACATCACTGGATGCAGGAAGAACAACAGATTTTGCACCAGGAGAACTCAACTTTCCATGTCAGTATAGCCGCACTGAAGAATTTATTGCTTCAGTTGATACATTAATCACTAACATTGGACATCCTTATGAAAAGTGCAAACTTTTTCCCTTTAAGTTGATTTGCTGAGCATTCTAGCAAACATACACATTTAGCAGGCACAGAATTAGCATTCATGTGGAGTTGTGTTTGTGTCCACCTGATGATAGCAAGTCCAATTTTTGATTTTCTTTTAGCTCCATTTTGGTCTCCAGCACCTCCACAGGAAAATATCTGGCTCTTTAGCCAAGTTTATCAGAGTGTTCTCACTGAAAATAGCCTCCTGCTGATGGAGACAAGGTTGATGAAAGCACTGAGACTGAACCAAACAGTAAAGTGGTGGGCTGTATAACGAAAAAACAATTAGCTTAAAGAGACTAAAACGCTCCATAGAGCTGATGAGATCTGCAGGGTCGGTAATAATTCCTCGTGATTTGATTACTTTCACAAGGAATTTTACATATATGTCACAGTGTGGACCATAATGTCAGGAATGTTGTAGTGAAGCATGAGAGAACTGATGGAAAACAGCAAGGATGGAGCGAGACAGTTATGTGTAGTAAAGGAAGTAGAGACAACAGAGCACTGAAGCAAGAAGCGATTATTTAAATTCAGTGTCAAGACAGGCAGGCACAGCGTCTGAACTCCAGGCAGAGTGAGGTGGTGCCAAGAGGTGTGATATTAGTGTTACTACCTGGAGACTGCGTGTGTGTTTTAGGTTTCACATTCTCCCGTCTTTCCATCTTCTGTCTTTTCCTTCTCCAATCAGAGCCGCTCTTCTTCTCATCTCTCATACAGCTCTGTGGGTGTTTGGTCGGCTATTTTCGGCAGGTTCATCATCCCTCCACACAACAGATTCTTCTCTGCGTCTGTTTTCGAGATGCTATGTGAAGGTTGCAAAGCTTGGAACAATGTTATAGTCACACCAATTCAATTAAACAGAGCAGGAGTTCAGAGCGGAGAGGCTCACTGAGATTAATTTGCCCCACTGGATCCAGTCCAGGTGTGTGTGTGCGTGTGTGTGTTTCTGATTACTCACTGTTTGTCCTTCAGGGTATCAGACAGTCTCTTAAAAGACAGACTGAAATGAAGTGGAGACATTTTAAACTATATCATAGTAAAAAGGACAAATTAGGCAGCACTTCTTCTGCATTCTACGATCCAGAGCAGTGAAAAATATTCTCGTCACATCATCAGAATGATGTGACGATTTGATTGCCCTTTCTAATGCAAATTAACTAGTTTCCAATCCACTTTTTCTTGAATCAGTTGGTATTTTCTCAGTTCAAGTGGAGCTTTTTTCCCCATTAAATTTATTTATTTTCAGAAAAATAGAATTTAAAGGTACACTCTAGCAATTTGGCACTAGCATAAAATTCCTGGCCTTTTAAAGGAAAAAATGGTTCAAACTGGAGCAACAGAGATACACTGACTTTAGGCTCTAATATGCTTCAAAAACACTGGATCCTACCCTTCCCACAATGCAACTGAGATTGTACCAGTACTGAACAGTACATGTCTTTAAAACTCTGTCATAACAAAAGTAGATTTTTTAGTTGCAATTTCTGTGAGCATTAAAAAGGCTCATTGACAATTTGACTCATTCTAGTTTGACTCTAGTACATTCACACTAATAAACTTATAAAATAAAGGAGGAAATTTGGCACTGGCATAAAATTGCTGGACTTTTAAGGGGAAAAAATGAACCAAATTAGAGCAACAATGACTTTTAGGCTCTATTATGCTTCACTTTAACAACCCTAGATCCTACCCACAATGCAACTATAGCATTTTATTAGATCTTCCCAGCCCAGTAAACGTGTGCCATTCACATTTGAACCAATGGTACATTTTTTCTATACTTTACTGTATATACTGTACTTTACTGTACTTATACTTATACTTTATCATAACAAAAATGTCTTTTCAGTTGCGCCAAACTTGTCAGTTTCTCAAAATTGCAGTGCTTGTATACTGTAGGCAAATATTTCCCAGTAAATAGTCTGTGATTAATGTACTATTAGTTTCATACTAAAATTTCAGACATACTAATAAATCTCACACACTGTTGTAGTGTACTAAATAGCATGCTAATGGTGAATTTCCGGCACAACCAGTGGCCGAGTGTTGGCTGACGCAGCTAACATCAACCAAGGCAGTGAAAAAATCTCAGCTATTTCCAACAACAACCTATTCAGTGATGTCAATGAAGTTTTCAATGCCTCACCAAGAGTTTCATCGTCCATTGGGGCTTATGCACTGGCTGCAGGCATGCTAACGGTAGCATTATGTGGCTGCTGTGGGGGACTGGGTTTTCAGGCTATACTTTGATTTCACATGAATCAATACTCAGTAGTCCAACATAATTCAGTCGTTACCCCTAGAAGTACAGAGTTTGGTACCCAACCCCATTTCAAACTCATGAAAAATGGATGGATTGACTCTGAAAATGAGTGTTAAAGTGAAGTCAAAGACTTTTACAGATGTGGTTTGTCTAGTAGTGTGCCCCCTAATTTCCTGTCACCTTTCTGCTTACTTACTATCAAATAATGGCAAATGAATCTCATTTTAATAATTTCAGCAGTTTACAAAAAGAGTTTCATAAGTTTGGTTTGAGATATATGAAATGTCCCTGTTTCTTTTAGAGGAAGATTTTTTTTTAACCATAGCCGTAGGGATCCAATTTATTTTTTGTCCTTTTTCTCTTGGTGTCCCTGGCTAACTGTTGGTACTGTTGTGGCACTGTTATTTTGAAGATATATGATGCAAGTTTAATGATCTACTTGGAGAAACTGGGACGCTGTCAGGAGAAAAAATATTACAGGATACAGCAACAAGGAAGGTAAATAAGAGCAAAACACAAAGGTTATTGTTAACAGAACTTAGTAAGACAGAGAAAACAGCTCTAAAAAGTGCAGAATTTGTGACTGTATATTATCATCAAGTGTATGGAAATAGTTTTAAAGACATTGATCTCATCGCTTTGATATCAGACTCACCTGGAGCACAGTGACTCCTCAGTGACACATGACTTGGGTCATGTGGGAGGTGAACGATCCCTTTCACCACTGGGTCACCATGCTAATCTGTGCACCACATGTACAGTGTCTACATGGTGTGTGTAGGGCTGGCGTAGCCCGGTGTCTGCTGGAAATTCAGTCAGCGTTTGAGTCGAGCAGCTGGTTGTTGCCCAGCGGGGAGTCCGTAGCATTCATTTCTGATTGGACAAACAGGTTTTACAGAGGCTGCAGGACTACAACTATTTCTTAATTGTTCAACATCTGGCCCATCATACCATCCAGTGCCAGCCAGATAGTGTAGCAGCAGTCTGGTGTGGTTTTACTCTTGCAAATCAAAAGCTGTCACTATTTCACAGATTACATCTTAGTCTGGCACAAAGCAAGAGAAAACACACTAAAATGCTGTATTTTTTTTAGTTTTGAGCAACAGATAGCGCATTTCCATGTCTGTAGACTTGAAACTTTAGACTTTGGCTCAGGTCTAACTCAAGTCACAAAAAGATGGTCTCAGGAATTGACTTGGACTTAAAGACTTAAAGTCTCAAGTTTTGACCTGGGACAATCCTGAAACAATAAAAGGTTTTGGCAGGTGTAAGCAGGTCTTGCATTGCTGCTCAGCTTGAAATGTAGACCTATGCATTGAGAGGTCTATGTAAAAACACAGCTACCCAAAGCTGCCAGCTTGAATCTTGACCTGTACTTTGCCCCAAAAAACATGAAACTAGATTTGAGACTTGTCTCAAATGTCTTGACTTAACTTTGCTTCATTGTACTTAAAAACAGTCCTGCCAACAGAGGCAACATTTCCATCTGGTATTGACACACAATCTTTATTTGTATTTATTATTACGATCAGGTGAGATGACAGGTAGATTGGTGTGGTGTCAGCAATAACGTGGGTGCTGCACCGGACTGTTCAACAGTCTGTCTACGTTCCAACCTTGAACTATGGCCATGTGCTTTGGGTAGAGACCGAAAGAATGAGGTCACGGATACAAGTGGGCGAAATGAGTTTCCTCCGTAGGGTGTCTGGGCTCAGCTTTAGAGACAAGGTGAAGAGCTCAAACATCCAAAGGGAGCTGGGAATAGAGCCACTGCTCCTTCATGTTGAAAGGAACCAGTTGAGGGGATCTGATCATCTGATTAGCATGCCTGCTGGATGCCTCCATTGGAGGTTTTCTGGGCACGTCCAAACGGGATACACCCACAACTCACTGGAAGGATTACCTATCCCATCTGGCCAGGGAAAGCCTTGGAATCCCCCAGAAGGACCTGGAAAGCATTACGGGTGAGAGGGATGTCTGGAATACCCTGCTCTGCCTGCTGCCACCACAACCTGACCTTGGATAAGCTGAAGAGATCAATGGATGGATGGATGGATAGAAGTATGTGTGTTAATGCAGGTGTAAAAGCGCACAAATGTATTGCAATCGCAATGCAATCAGATTGGCGAGATTGCTTCTTTAGGTGGTCTGGCTCACATTGCAGTTGGATCTAGTTTAGTGCAATTTGTACAGCCTGACCACATTTTTGAGACTTTCAGATGACTTTCTTTCTTTCATCCAAGGCGCTTGGGAGGTTGTGCTGGAAGGTATCATGGTTTCAGGTATCCCTGAATGAGTATAATCAGACATTCTTCAGTTTGGCTGGCCTTTCAACAGGATGTTGTGATGTCCTTGGTTGGCAAGAGTGAAGCAAGTCCTGTGCAGCTGATTAGTCGATTCTTGTCACATGACCTGCTGCATTGGAAAAAGTTGAGTTTTTCCATCCCAAAGCGCTGCAGACACACAATTATACACACAAATGATGCAACATCTGAACAGCTCTTAACTCTGCCTCTTCTTGCTATCACAAGCAACTGACGAGCCCTTCCTCTGCAGAGGGAAAATGATCAGCAGCATCACTTCAGTAGACTCTCCAAGAATGTTATCGTGTGCAAAACGATGGTCATGTACTAGAAAGCTTCTCCACTGGCTCTGATTACATTCTTTCAGCAGAGGTAATATGAGCCTTTTTGCAAGGCTACCAAAAGGAAGCCAATGAGTGCGTTTAGCAGCGTCAGTCTCTCAAATGTAGTACAATGTAGCAGCCCTTTGAGAGTATCCTGCATCACTTCCCTTGACTTTGGACACACTGTTTCTTGTGAAGTTCGTCACCTAACTTGCATGAGATCTGATCACAATACAGGTAGAAGATTGCAAGATGAGATAGCAAGAGTTAGCAGGAATTCTTATCCTTTGTAAATACAAAAGCCTATGATTAGATAAGGTATCCAGAAGCAGATCACATTATCATACCAGATGGAAATTGGATCTTAAGAAGCTTTTTACCAGCTCTGTTGCCTATTCAAGGTAGAAACCGCTCTTTACAATTCAATTCTCAATTCAACCTGTCAGTCCTATCTTTGGGAAAATAGAGACATCCAGTGTGTCACTCTCCTGTCACTCTTCTGCTTTATAACAGTCAGATATGTCAGCCTTACCAAGGTTTGACACAGAAGGAGCTATTTTCTGCAGGTCTCTTATTTTGTAGCAAAAGAAAAATCCATGCATAAACCTTTTTTAAAATCTGTGTTTCCATAGCAACCTGGCCTTCAACTTCTATAATTCATGTTTTCTCTTTTTTCATAGCAGTTGTGTTATACTGTAGCTTGTCCCTTATGGATAGAACCTGCTGTACAAATCTCCAATTGAGTATTTGTGTTTAATACTGATTAATACACATATCTACATGGGGCAGTTATGTGCTTGATACAGTATGTTGAATATTAAATCCCAGATTTGTGTTTGTACCCCCTGCTGCCTGCTGCAGTACAAATCTCTGGTACATGGGCGGCACTTCCTGTTTGTTCCCCATGTCTGATTTGTGCTCTAGTTCAGCTTTAAGCCAGTGTTAGCTTTAGCTGATAGTCTTTTGTTAGCATTAGAGAGGGCTATTGTCCCCATTGGATTATGTTCAATGGGGACAATTAGACTGATATGTAGCTTGACTTTAGTATATTTTTCCTAATACACTGAAAAAAATAAAGGATACGTAAATGATTTTTTTTTATGATTTGTTGCTAAGATTAAGTTAAAGTTAATTTTAGCTTTAGCTGGTAGTCTTATGTTAGCATTAAAAAAGGCTCACTGACAATTAGTGTGATTGTAGTTTGACTCTAGTACATTCATACTAATAAATGTATAAAATAAAAGAAACTTAAGTGAAACTAAGACAAGTGTTAGTTTTAGCTTGTACTCTTCTGTTAGTTTTACAAAAGCCTCATTGATAATTTGACTTATTCTAGTTGAACTCAAGTACATTTACAGTAATAGAATAAAGCATATATATAAATAAATTGATAAAATCTATAAAATAAAGGAAACTCAAGCAATTTCTTTCGTAATTTGTAACTAAAATTAAGTCAATGCCAATTTTAGCTTTAGCTGGTAGTCTTTTAGTGTTAAAAAAGGGCTTGTTGACAATTAGACTCATTCAAATTATAGTTTAAGTTATAAAATAATGCATACTTAAGTGATTTCTCTTGTAATTTGTAACTAAAATTAAGTCAAATTGAAACAGGATGTGTTAAACCCTTTGCTAGCATTTAGCTGCTATTGTACAACCCCCTAAATTTCCAAACTAAGACATTTCTCTTCCCTTTCCACTGCCCCTAAACCCATGCATACAGCTACAGTACACACACATCATCATCATATTTCCCCCACAGCGGGAACATAATGCAGTACAAGTGGCTTTACCCAACGCCCCTCCTCCCTCCCGCAGCCAGTGAGCCATATGGTCGATCACAGATTAAAAGCATTTGTTGTCTATGCCTGCCCCGCCCAGTGGATTACCAACCCACAGAGGGAGCGCAGAGGAGGAAGAGGAGGAGGAGGGGTTTTTGTGTGATAGGAGGGGAGAGGAGAGGAGGGGGTTATTCTGCAGGCATTGTGGAGAAATGAGAGTAAAGACTTTTAAACTTGTGATGAGTTGAAGAAATGATACCTGTACCTGGCTGAGTTTGACCTTTGTCTCTTTAAACCACACACTCACACACTCATAGCCTCATCCACTGGCTGCCCTAATTGGATGAATGTTTTGGCAGATGATGGCTGTTTGGAGAGGAGATTGGAGGAGACGTTAAGTAAATTACATCCAGGAGAAGGTTAATGAGACTAAAAAGGCCCTTTAGGTGACAAAGCAGCGGAAGGCCATGCCTAATTGTGTGTGTTTAAACTAGTGATGGAGCTCTACTCAACTGAGGTGGTACACTGCACACGCGCATGTGTAAGTCACCTTTTTGCAAAATTGTGTACTGTGGTAGAGTTTAGCGTGAATGTGGGTGTGCGCTCACTGCAAACTGACATTGTCATTTCAGTCAAGAACTGCTCCCTAAGATTTCTTAACGGCAAAACTTGATCGAAGAAATACCGCCATTTTTCCTCTTATGAATGACAAGTTGAAAGTTGTGAGCATTAAAACACACGTGTTTAATTAAATACAGTCAGGGGTTTTGCTGAAACAGTCTGATGTGGTCTGGTATGACCAGTAGCCTAATGTTAGCAAACCATAGAACTATTTTTTTTATTGTCCCATTGCATTCTGGAGACTGCTAAGGAACTGGTCAGGATCACATTTAGCAGTGAAGAAAAGCATAGCTGAAAGGGATAAATGTGCTAAAGATTGTGAAACAACTTTACCCTTCATCCTTTTATCTGTATTAGGTTTTGACAAAGCAGTAACTTCCACTACCAGTCCCTTTCGACTGTCCCTATTACACTTGCTCATTGTCAGGGAATCTTGGGAAATGAAGTGAAATTGAATATGCTATTATAATTGCCGCTTGTGGCTGCAGCTTTCTCTGTTCAGCAACAGTTTTACAATCATTGTTCTTTGAAATAAACCCCATTGTGGTGAGATAAAATACACTTGTATACTACTGAGCGCAAAGTAACTTAACCATTCTGTGTTGTTCATGATATTGACAACCTCACCTGGTGTCCATTATTACTTGATACTTTATAACACTTAAAATCTCTCAGATTCTGTTTGCAGAATGGTATATAACCTTGTTAAACCAAGCTGCAACGCCATGACGTGTTTGTGTGTCCTTATGTGCATGTACTGTATGTATATGATGCTGCTATGAAACATGACCACCTGCCTACACTCCATCTCCGCTCTGATGGCCTGAGAAACAGGTCGTTCTTCTCACCTTACATCTGCAGTAGCGTGCCAGACCCCAACATCTCACTCCAGTTTACAGCTGAAGGTCATATACAGCCTTGCCTGACAGGCTTTGGTCATGTGTTTGTCTCTCGTACCCAGCGGATGTGCTAGAAATATTCAAAATTGCCTTTGATTGGTTGCTCAGGTTGCTCATGCCCTAATCACCATCAAGCTGACCAGCTTACATTTTCTGAGGACGTATACAGTCTGTCTGCTTATTCAGTGGATGCTTTTGTTTGGTCATTATCCCACTTTGTTAGACATTCATTTTAAATAATTTTGTGAGGTTGCACATAAATACTAAGCATGGGGTCAGCAGCAATTTTGTTTAATCAGCTAATATGATGGGTGTCATTTTGAACTATCCATTAATGCCTTTAGAATGTATTAAATGAAAGAAAATTCACAATAATACAGCCTTTCTTAGAAAATTAGATGGAAATTAGATGACATTGAGTATAAATTGTCCAGCTCAGAGGCATCAGCCTGCAAAATCTACCATCACACAAGCCTTGTTCAGCCATGAGAGAAGACTTTCAGAAGACTTTCCACCAATTTTATATGACTTCAAGATTATCCAAACTTTTTCCCATTTTAAACTCAAAAGTAAAGTCAGACAAACATGCTCACTAAGTATATGTACCCTTTACTTTACATATGGTGTTCCACAGGGCTCTATACTTGCTTCACACCTTTATTCAGTATACAGACTTCAACTAAGGTTCAGGGTTTAGTTTTTTAACCTGAGGAGTGAATGTCCTTGCTGTATCTGAATCCCTTATCATATCTTTTTATGTTTAACTTCCAATGACATTAAGTAACAAAAATAAATAACTTAATATTCAATAGCTTAAATTTAAAAATATACATTCAAATACTCAATAAACTCTAATACACATTTTATTTCTAATATTTTATATAATATCCTATTTAGCCAAATTGCTTCCTGAATGTTTTCTTTTTTACTTTATTTATTAGGAATTTTACCAACTTTGAACTGGATTAAAAATTACACTAGCTTTCTCATGAGCCAAATTACACAACAACAGATTTTAAAAGTTATGCTGATGACAAACAAATGTTCATTTCGGAGCAACCAGTGACGACCAACCTCCCCATCTAAACTGTTTAACAGAGTTTTTCAAACTTTTACAATTTGGATGTATGAGAACTATCATTTGGAATTAAATGAGGACAAAGCCAAAATTATCAAGAGTAAAGGACAATTTTAACTCTGGAAAACAGGTCGAATCTAAGGGGATAAAGGCTTGGCTACCATTGTATCAATAGTCAGGTCATATCTTACCCTTTATTATGAAAAATTATTATTATTATTAGTTTTCTTCTTTAATTGGTAAGACGTGTACTAAATCAAAGTTGATTCCAGAGCAACAAAGGTTTAGTTGTTTTTGATCGTTCAGAGATACTTGGATGTGTTAGTTTAAATGGTTTTCAATTCTCCTTGTAAAACATTTTTTCTCCTCAGCTAAAAAGCTTTAGTTGCTCAGTTTATATTCATTCATTCATAGAAAACTCCAAAGATGCTTTCTCATGTGGTTTCTGTGACTCTCAACAATGAGGAGTCTTTCTCCCTACGCTAACATATTCAGTGAATGAGAATTGTTTGGGTGATCTTTTCTACAGTGGGAGTATTGTGTGAGTCATGACCTAGAAGACTGCAGAGAGAATGGGGACATTTACCTCCCTGATGTCATTAGACAAGGACACATACAGTACAAGCACATGCAGTGAATACATTGTGGATAGGACGTACGCTAACATGAAGAGACAGACAGCGGGGACCTGATGTCTGAAGCTTCTATTAAACAGCATGCTTAATTCTGTGAGCCAATCAATTGCCATGAAAAGGTCCTGTGTGACTTTAATTTGCCTTCAGTCCAGCTGAATCGATACAGCTCTGCTCTGGGCTACAGCCTGACACAGATCTGCATTAACAAAACACCATGCCCGCCTCCATTAAACAGTCCATGACAGGAGGTCTAGTGACCATAATGCAGGAAAAAAAAAGTCACTTTAGGGGCAACAAGGCCAGTATGCTTCTGGTCACCAGTAGGGGTCAACTCATGCCAATAGTCCAGTACACCTGACAATCTTTTCTGCCAATATCAGAGACTTAAATGCCAAGTAGTGATAAGAATTCAATGTTTACCCTGTCATGTTCTTGCCTGAGGACTAAGCCAGTCTTTCCAAACAGATCATCCTGGAGATAGCGAAGCACTTCAGCAGGTGTTCAGCAAGCATGCAGTAAAAAGCCTGGCTTAGTTTTCAGTCTGGGTGAAGGCATTTAGGAAAAGGTCGCATGGAGGCAGGTTACACCAGTTGAATGTAACCTTAAAGGACACTTACATGGCAACCAGCAGGGGAATACACATTGAGAGCATCATTTTCTAGTATGTATACATGTACAGTATTAGCATTAGACTGATATGTCTTCATCTCTTTCACTTTAAGAAAGGGTTAGGGTTAGGTTTTCAAACTCAACATAGTGAGAAAGGTTCACTAGGTTAGTCAGATTGCAACTGTCTAGTCCATCTCATCACAACAGTAATAGAAAACATTCATGTTCTCTTTACCGGTCAGTCAAAGACATTGTCACTGCAAGCCAAAAACAAGGAGAAACATTTGTACAAACACAAGACATCATTTTTACTGTGATCTGAACCTGTGGAAGTCTACAGATTGCAATTTACGCTTGTTAAATCTGTAGTATCTGTCTATAATCCACATCATTTACTCTTAGCAGCATAAATGCATCTCTGTTAGCAAATCAGATTGCATCTATCTTACTTTTTCTGGGCTTGATGCAAATCTGGGTAGGCCCTTTTCCAGTGCATTAAACTGTCCAACAAAACCAGGAACTGAACTGAAAAAAATCTGCTAAGGTTGCCAACTAATATAAAGGATGGCTGACATTGGCTACAAGCTTGCGACAGGGACAATGAAGGCTAATAGGAGTGTCATTTCATTAAGGTGCTGTTATCACAGTGGGAAAAAAGACCTTGGAAGTGACTACCTCTACAGTAGCCTGCTTTCAGATCTCTGAATTGCCATCTGCATCTCTGATTTGTTCGGCAGGTCAAAAAGTCTGGGGTAACGCTTAATGATGGCAGTTTTCAGCTGATTTGGGAAACACTCAACTAATCCAGCCCACGCTCACCAGAAAAATCATCATCACTAGGTCATCTAGGCAAGCAACTTATTACAATCCATATTTACATTTTTTGTTAGTCACCACAAGTTGCTGGGAGCAAAGCAGGAAGTCAGGCGGCATGGTATAAAGCAGAGGTGGAAATGGGTCATTTTTTGTAAGTGACAAGTTAAGTCTTAAGTCTTTGCACTTGAGTCCCAAGGCACGTCTCAAGTCCTAAACTTTGGATGAGTCAAAAACATCCAGACTTTCACCTGAGAGGCCACAATTCATGTCCAATGTGAAACCAAAAGTCAGTACTGATGTATTTTAATACATCTTTAAGTTAACTTCTAAATAAAGTTCTTATTTTGAACCAAACCACAATCTTTTCTAAACCTAACCAAGTAATTTCCGTGCCTAAACCTAACCAAATCTTCTGATTCTGCAATGTTAACCACATGATGACGAAGGTCCTGTATGCCTGTCACTGGTACTTTCCACGAGCTGTTGTTTTGTTGTACTGTTGTATATGTCATTTAGCAATGGTCATATATGTCGATTTGGGAACGGGCCTATATGTTGTCTTGGGAACGGTCATATACGTCATTTTTGGAGTCACTCTTTAGGTATGAGAACGTGCTGACAGAGAGAGTGAGAACAAGAACTTTCCCTTTCTAGATAGCTGGCTACTTACAGCAAACGGCAAGAACATAAAAGTGATGATATAAATAGCAAATGATAAGTAATAATAATAACAAAGAACTGATAACTTAAAAATGCTAAATGTCAAAAGCTCGTAGAAAGCTTTCTTCCAAATCTGACATGGATTTACCATTGACTATTTCTGATATCAAGTTATTTTACCAACTTGAAACTGTTTTTTACTGTTTTTTTTCTATTTTCTGAGTGTAGAAAGAGTATTTTTGCATTTCAGTGTAAATCAGACCCTGTATCAGTATCTCTGAGTATGTGGCATTTATTGATCAACCCAACACTGGTTGTCTTTGAGCAGGGGTACCATTGGTATTTGATGGATCATCTTGAGTTTCAGTGGAGAGTTTTAGTTTCTCGTTTGGAATATTAAGTCCTCGATTTAACAAACACTGCATATTATCATAAATTATCGGTGCATATGGGCCTCATATCAGTCCGTCCCCCTCCCCTTCCCTGTTTTGGCCTGCCACCCCATGCCGACCACCCTCTCCTTGCTCTCTCTCTCTCTACATGCATAGCTGGGCTGGTGGGTGTAAAAATAGCCTGTTTGGTCGAGTGGGGAGGGGGTGTTGGTCAATGGTCACAGAGTTGGAATTAGCAATGAGGAAGAGCTATGACTGTGCTGTCAGTAGTAACAGGACACAAGCCCGGTCAAGTGGTATAACAGGGACAGAAGGGCTGAGGCCAAAGGGAAGTGAGGTTTGGCTGGACTGAGGGGGCTGCGCCCCCCCTGGATGGTAGCCTGTAAGGTTTTAAGGGGGAGGGTAGGGGTAAACAGGGACAGGAGGTGGATTATCAGTGATTAGATGCACTCACTTAGATTCCTTTACGTTCTGATGGGATAGTCTGGGAAACTTTGCAGCATGGGCAATGCGGCCATGTGTAAGGTGTGCGGCTCGGACAAGGGCCTGAGGACCGCCGGCAGCCAGTCGAACCTGGACCAGAATGCTCTGCCAGACTACTACTGCGCTGAGCATTTTCCTGTGCAGCCTCCACTGATGCTGGTAAGAGCCCACGCTGACAGGTGCAGTAACCAGGACGCTCCTGAAGTGCTCTTTCTGGGGTATTTTAGGAGAGTTTTACAGATGAGATGGCTTTCAGTGACTTTTTTTTTAAAGCAGAAAAACTTTGAAGCAGTTGGAAGTCAGTGTCAGCTCTCACTTTAAAATCCTCTGAGTTATTTATATTTTTCAGTCACGTTCTGGATGGCAGGACTCTTCTTTGTATCTGTCACTAAACCTGCATGTATCCAGTTGTTTTTCACATCGGATACCTGTGCATTGAGCTGATACACTGTGCTTTGGGCTGTCCAAAGTTGTACTTAGAATAGGTATGAACAGGTGAATCAGTGTCTGAGCTGTTTGTTTGGAGCCTGTGTGTGCATCAGTGTGTAAGCGTTTGCAGGATAGGGTGGGTGTTATTACCTCTCCTCTCCCTTTAAAGGCCAGTGTGACATTTTTGTTCCTAAAGTATCCCTGCACAGCAGCATGTGGACTCTTGTGGCTAATTTGAAAAGAGGTGTAATGACTTTAGCAGCATGTTGCTGCTGCTGTGCTGCCGCTGGGAATACAAGACAAACAAATATCACTCCTTTGGTCTGGTGCTGAGTCTTAATTGGTGGCTTTTCTCATATTATGTTTTTTTCGAAATGAGGTTTCTTGAATTAAGTGACATTTTGTGACAGTGTGACTTACCTTAGTGCCTTATTAAGACACTTGTTACATCATTCCCATGAACTGCAACACTGTAAATAAAGTATATAAAACTATTTGGCAGTGTTTTAAACCTTAATATAAATAGAGACAACATTTGGCCATATAGCAAGCTAATGCATCGAAAGAAATCAACAGTTTGAATATATTACTACTTAACGTTGGTTGAATCCAACGACAAAGTGTTTCTGAGCCCTCTATACATTTTTGTTGGTTTTTAGTGCAGTTTTTAATGCAGTGCCACCTGAAGGGTCAAAGGTCACAGACATTCAGTGTTGGTTTTCAGCCTTGCCCCTTATATGCAGAGATTTCTATGGATTCTTTGAATCTTTTAATGATATCATGGATTGTAGATGCTGAAATCTCTAAATTCCTGCAGTGTTGTGCTGAGAAACGTTCTTGAACTGTTAGACTATTTGCAGTTTTTCACAAAGCGGTGAATTTCATGCCATCCATGCTTGTGAATGACTGAGCCTTTTGATGATGTCCCTTTAATACCTAATCATGTTCCTGTCGCCTGTTACCAGTTCACCTGTTTAATGTCTTTGTACTATATTCAGTTCAATACAAGTCAAAAAAGAATTTGCAAATCACTGCATTCTGTTTTTATTTTGTTGCTGTTTTACACAATGTCCCAACTTTTCTGGAACTAGACTCGTATTACAGAACAGAACAATCCAATACAGTTAGTTCCCAGGTTGACACCTTTTTGGGTAAAATTTTTGCTCATACAGTGACGAACCAACAGAAAATAAAAACTGCAGTCCACCCTCAGCTCCACAGAGCTTTTTAGTTTCTGCCTACTCAATGTTTTGGTTGTACAACCCACTAATTAACAGATTTGGTTCAGTTTGCCCGCTCCTATCAGCACTGTCTCCGACTGCAGCAGACTGCGTGACTAGCTGGTGAACATATCAGAGCTTTTAGCAGCTAAAGAGCCAGATATTTTTTTCAGGAGGTGGTGGAGACCAAAACAGAGCTAAAAGAGAGTGAATATTGGACTTACATTCATCAGGTGGATACAAACACGATTCTAAATGGCTAATGAATATAATGTTGGTCTAAACATGCAAAAGTTTGCCCCATGTTATATATATGTCAACTTTTTTAAGGCCTTTATATGTCAAAAGTGTGTGTGTTATAGTACATTACCTGTTTCAAGCAAATTTCAGCCAGGATTATATGACATCAATCTAGACACAAAAAGACCTAAAAAGTTGTAGTGCATTTATTTGATATAAGTCAGCGATTGGCACAGGCGTGTCCAGACTGCTGTAATTGGCCTGTGTGTAGGATGAGGAGGCGGCGACCTGGCAGCCTGCAGTGACCCCCGGCAGCACAGGTTCCAGCTGAGCTTCTCTTATCCGGTCGCATCCAAAAACAGAGGACGAGAGGAGAAAATCATTGAAACAGCAAATAGAGCTGGACTTCATTACAACAGCCCGACTGCATGTGTGTGGTGGAGTCAGACTTATTGACCCTGTGCGATCAGTTTTCTGACACCGCACTCTCATCACACTCTTGTACTGTCTGTTACGTCGGCTGATAAACACGTGAATGGATGTTTGCTGTTTCTGGATGTGAAGCCCTGGTGAGGGGTGATGGAGAAACAAGCAACCATTCTGAGATGAAATAGTTGAGTAAACACAGACCAATGACATTGATGAAGGTTCTGTTCCATTCAGCTCAAATAGAGTCAGGGTGCTGCTGTTGTGCATGTTGTGCATCACTCCAAAACACTGATTAGTATCATTGATAACAATATCAGTCTGTACGCTTTATTTGTGATCATCACAAATGATAATATTCAGCATCATCCCAACAAGCATCAAAGTCATTATGAGGTAGTTGGCGTTAGAGTTACAGTCTGGTCTCACTAATTATGGTGGAATCAGCATGTGTAGGCCTCATCTCCTGGGAGCCAAATTTCATGGAAATCAAATTTTCATTGAGATAGTTGAGTTCAGACCAAAGTAGTGGACCAACAGACCAAACAACATACGCTGCTGTCCATGGAGCCACTCTGGTAATGTGGCTCAAAAGCAAATTCAGGGTCCATGAGAAAAAATTAGGAAAATAAGATTCTCTAGGATTATGTAAAAGTGCTCAGTCTGGAAACAGGCAGCACAGAAAAAGAACTTAAATCCAGACTGTCATAAGAACAGGGTTCTGTTCACTTCCTGTTTCAAACCTCGATGACCACGATCATTCCCTGACTTTATGTTCTCACTCCCAACTAGAGCTGCAACTAATGATTATTTTCATTATCGATTAATCTGTCGCTTATTTTCAATTAATCGATTAGTTATGTGGACTTTAAAATATCTGAAGATGGTGAAAAATGTTGATCACTGTTTTACAAAGCCCAAGGTGAAAACCTCAAATGTCTTGTTTTTCCCCAATCAAAGACATTCAGTTTAATGTCATAGAAGACCAGAGAAACCAGATAATATTCTCATTGATTTAGAGAACTGATTAATCGATTGTCAACGCAGTTGGCAGTTAGTTTAATAGTCGATTAATAATTGATTATCCAAGTAATTGTTGCAGCTCTGTTCCCTCAAACTAACTCAAACTATGACTGTGGGTACGCCTCTATTGTCAGTTTAGCACCTGCAGGGCTCTGCAGGCTCTGCAAAAATATGCAATGTCCAGGTAGAATTTCACACTGAAGGCACAGAAACTTCTTGGTTAGGTTTAGGAAAAGGTGTAGATAAGTTATGTTAGTTAACGTATGTAATCTAACTTAAGTAACTTAATGTCCCACTGGGACTACTGGCAGCTACAGGCCTGATTTTAGGTGTGATGACAGCAAGAAGCATCCATGGAAGTGACATGTCTTGAACAAACAGTGGTGGCCCCTGAAGAGGTTAGCATAGATACTATGATAGCATCAATTATATCAGAAGTACATTTCTGAGTATTTCTTCATTGAAAGAAGAGCAAAGTACAACACTGAAGGCTTTTCTCCATGAAAAAGATGTTTTCACTCTTCTCCCGACCGGCTTCAGAAAGAGCTTGATCTGATCGATTGAAGTTAGCTCGTGTTAGACGTGATAAACAAGTGTCTTTTGAAAGTGCCCACACTTTCCCAAAGAGTTTCCATGGACGACTTCCCAGATGGTTATGTGTAACAAACCACCTGGTGTATCACGTTATAACCCTAACCCCAAAACCTAGAAAACATTTGACCTTCAGGGCAGTTCAAAAGCTGCTGAACTAAGGACCACTTTGGATTATACCATTCTCAGAACATACTTAAGTTTTCAGCAACATACTGTATGTCTGTGTCTGATTTTATATCACTTTTAGATTGCCACCTGATCACTTTTGCCTGCATCATGTTTGTGTTGGTCAGGTTGTGCCATCTTCTCCGAAGAGCCAGCCCACCCACTTCCTGTTTTAGACATGGTCTATTTTGGACACCTCTACGTCTTGACCCATGACCCCTGACCCACTCTCACTGTGATACACAGTAGCCATTTGCAGCTTTAAACTGCCTGTCATTGCGTCCTGCTTATGAGTTGTGGCAAATGTGCGCTTTTAGTGTGAAATGATAAAAAAAAAAAGTCCTGCAGTGCTATAATCTTATTTCAAGCACCATAAAGTAATTCAAATATCTGCAAGATGCATTTGAAAAGTATTTAAAAGGAATTTTAATATCAGAATAGTGTGACAAGAAATGTTATACTTAATAAGACAGGAGTGTGTCCCTTACAAAATAATTCTTAATGAATGTACTATATATTTATAGAAAGTTTGCAGTATGTATAATTGTGTAGTTGAAGAAAACCACTACATGGATGCTTTCCCAACCTTTTGCATATATCTAATTTTAAGCTATCTGAAACAAATGATCCTCCAGGTCCTGCACTGTATGCTAATAGGTCCACAGGGACAGCTCTGATTGGCTGATCATTTCCAAGTGGTCTTCCATGGCTGGATATGAGTGTATGTAGGCCAGCTGACATTGATCATAGTGGGCAGGGAGTGGAAACACAGGGAGGGTGAAGGTGGTGCATATATAGAGACTTACTATAGCTCCAGTTATGTCAGCTTGAGGATAATGAATTAGAAAGGGGTATTTATAGACCTGCTCTGCGTGAATGGTCATATGTGATTATACTGTCATTAATATGAAATCCCCACATCTCTGAGTATAAAATACCAGCTTTTTTTATTTGAATCAAAGCAGGATTTTGGTTGCTGTAAAGATGTTTGCTGCACCGATTGATGTGCTGTTGTAATTTTCCAAATGGTGGGTGTGTTCATGGACTAAGTGTGTGCAAGGCAACCCAAAGGAGCTTTTAATATCAGAAACACACACACACAGACAGGGCCAGCACCATCAGGAGAAGTGCAGTTGCTAGTAAACACAGATAGTGTTATTCCGTCCTGACAGCTAGGAATAGAATGTGCTCCTTCCATCAAAGAAACAAGGACACAGCTGTGACGTCTGCGTTTGGTTATGTTTTTAGTCTCGGTCTTATAGGACAAATGTCTGCTTTCAACTCTTCTGAAGGTTTAAAATGTTTCAAAGTGGAACTAGTTTAGGTTATTTTTATGGTATTTTTGTATAGCAAATGGCAGTTTAACTACAATGTTTTTTACGTGATTAATGACCCTTCCTGAGTCCCACCCCTTTTTCTTCTGTGCTCCAATAACAATTGAGCAAACTTGGTTCCTTGATTCTCATTTTCCTGTAAAAGCGACATATCGGGTGACATCTTAAGTTAGTTACTGTTAGCAAAACACAAACTAACCAGCAAGTTAATGATTAATGTTTATTAGCCAGCTAGTTAGCTAGCATTTTGCTAATATTAGCTAAGTTAAGGTGTGAAAATATGCTGCTTTTACCTTACTTTTTAAATCACCTTCAAAATTTGGTTTACTTTATTTTTACTGTATTTGCACGTATTTAAAACTAAAATAAAATACAATAATAAGGGGGAAAATAATGTGTCAGGAAGCTACAAGGTTATACAAGGGACCTCACCTCCTTTTAGGAAAAAACAAACAATTAACAATAATACTAATTAAAACTAACACCAACATAATTTAAGAAAGACAACAAAAAGCACATACAATGAGCATAAAAACTGACCAGGCAATAAACAAATGATCCAATGAAAGCAAAGAAATACTTAAACAATGATATGTACAAAATAAAAGAAACATAAATATGTGCATATGTAATAATTAAACATCATGAATTAAATTAAATGCGATGACAATTTCCTGTTAAAAATCTCTTAAGTAGATTAGCTCTTGATAACGTGTTTTTTCCCAAACGTAGATGATGTTGCGTTTCATTTACCCCTGAGGTTGGACATTGGAGCTGGGAATGATGTTACATCTAAGTTGAACACTTTCCAGTATGGCAGTCAAGAAAACCTTCTGTATTCCACTGTATTTTGCACAAAAGAATCCGACAGCTACATGACAGTACTGCTTATATGACAGATTTAATGAGACACAAGTATTGATGCACAGAGCAGCCATATTGGATTTTGAGGTCAGGTGAGAGTGCCTTGACAAACAAGGCACTCTCACAAAAATTGCAATAATCCTTAAAGGGTCTGATGAAAGCCTGAGAGGATAATGGTTTAGAGAAAGGGTATTAGTGTGTGCATGTGTGTGTGTGTGTGTGTGTGTGTGTGTGTTTGAGCGTGTGCTTTGTAATTGTCCACACAATTTGTCTTTTTGTGCAAAATACTCTCAAAATGATATCTGACATCTGCATCGCTTGTGGCGATAACTCATAATGTGATTTTATCTTTCAGAGGATTCTGATCACACACACACACACACACACACACACACACACACACAGTACAGTGATACAGTGATGCTCTGGCGTACCGCCGTGTTGATAGACAGTTCTAAAGGAAGCAATACCCTTCATGTTTCCTGTGCTTACTTATCCAGCTCTGCTGACAGACAGAAAGCCTTGTTGTCATGGTTACCTCCAGAGAGGGCAGTGCGTGTCTCCGTGGTAACTGGGAGGGGCAGGGATGCTCCCAGCCTGGGCACTGGTGTCTCGCAGTGTGTGTGTGTCTGTGTGTGGGTGTGGAGGGATATGTTTGCATTATTGATAAAGCTCCTCGCACTCTGCAGATGAAGACAGCGACTTTATAAATGAATGTTTGATGTAATGTGTCGGTGGAGGAGCTTCAGGACTGTGCTTTGTCACGCCTGGCAGGTTTGATTGAGTCATGAAGTGATGTGTCTAGACGCTGAAACAGAAGCAGGGACTGATTGTTATGGAAAGAACACATATATGATTATATATGATAGATACAGTATGGTTAGGTTGCACTTTATTGTACAGTACACCAATAAGACATAACAAACTGTAATTTCTATTAAATTATCCAAAAACTAGCAATAATATATTCTTTATTAAAGAGTAAAACAGACCGTTATTAAACTTTATTAGAGGGTAGTTATGGAGACATTACAAGAGAACTGTACTATAAACTAAAGTATATTACTCTGGTATTATTACTTTAGTTTACAGTACAGTTCTGGTGTAATGCGTTCCAAATAACCATCTATTAAAGTCTGGTAAGGGAACAATAGTGGGAAATAATACACTTTACAGTACAGTTTTGCTGTATTGTGTCCCAGATTAGTCTAATAAGAGTAAGAGTGAGAAATAGTACACTTTAATTTACAGTACAGTTCTGTTGTAATATGTCCCTAATTACCCTCTAATGAAGACTAATTAGTGTCTAACAGTGGTAAATAGTACACTTTAGTTTACAGTGCAGTTCTGTTGTATTGTGTCCCAAATTAGTCTAATAAGAGTCTAACAGTGGGAAATAATACACTTTAGTTTACAGTTCTGTAATAATTTGTCCTTAATTACCCTACCTGTCTAATGAGAGTCTAATAATGTCTAATAAAGAACATATTAGCTCTTTTTTTTTGTCTGATACAAAGCACGGCTTGCTATATTGTATCAGTGTCCTGTAAACTAAAGTGTGACCCAGTGTTATTGCAGTTCTTTTTTTTTTTTTTTTTTTTCCATTTCACTCAGCTCGGTTCTAAAATGTACTTTTTCACAGTGGTCAAAGACTCAGAAAAGCAATGACCTTCATGTTTTGTTATGGCTCCTTTATTTACTTTTATTTTTCATTTCTTTTCCTTTTTATTGCAGACTCACCCCTAACATGACCTTCATCTAACTGTAGGCTTTGTGACGCAGTCTTTTTTTTTTCTGACCTGCACAGCTCATTGAAAACATTTCCCCATAAAAGAGAGTGACAAACTGACTAAGCTCCTTATAACCAGGAGTTATGAAACTATTTCTGTAGGAAGCCGCCTGCCACAATTCTCCCTTTCTCTCCAACATGAAGTGTTTTCCATTAAAAAGCCCCACTTGTCTGAGAGTCCTGTTGGTCTAAGTGTCACTATAGCAACGATGATGAGGGCGGGGTCTTGCATAATGTGACTCTGCAGCTCTGTGAGGATATTATCAGACAGGCTTGATTGTGGTAATAGCTGCTTTGTGCGGTGCTATTAGAAAACAATGCTAACCTTGTATGAACATGTATGAGGCCGTATAAACAAGTCTTTACAGAACTTACTCAGGGTATTTTGTATTTTATTGTGAATGAGAATGCTTGTTATTTTCATGATTTCAGTCTTTATAAATGAACCTGGGAGGAAATTCTCATATTAGATCATCACAGAAAGAAGCCAAGAGATAAAAATAAGAAATAAAGTATGAAATTAAAGAATTAGAGAGATGGCATTTTTTTTAAAAAATGTCTATTGTATTGTAAGATTAATAAAAACTTACAGTACATTAGTCAGGGGTTTCCAACGTTTTTGGGACCAAAACAGAATTTAATAATTAGTGGTCCTATATATTTAAAGAGCATTTTTACTTTGCAAAAATGAAACTGCATAATCAGAGACTTGTGTTATAATTTCTAAATATCTGGCTGGCCAATCAAACCTCATGGCAGGCCTGCTGTGGCCCATGAGCCCCACGTTGGGCAGCCCTGCATTAGACTGAGTTAGTGAATTGTACATATTTGTGTGAAAGAAAGGTGTGATATTTGAATTATAAGTTTATTAGTGTAGGTAAGGATAATAAGAGCAATATACATATGGATGCTGGTGCTATTTGCTTCCAGAGTGGAATAGCCAAGGTGGCTATTTACATGCAGGTGTATGTAGCCTAGCATGGCAGAGACAAGCGCTCAGGTGTCCACCATGCTGTTTGCACCCAGGGTGAATATAATAAGACTAAGGGGCTGCATGTAAATAGCAAAAAACTGCTGTCTGAATATTCTCACCTGAGTGCAAATAGAAACTCTGTTTATTTAAATGTATAGTGTTATATGTAATAATTGTCACTACATTTACAATATTTACAATATATGAAAAATACTCTTTGCTATACTGTGATAGTATACTGTAAACTTTGTCTGTTTTCACTGTAGGTAGTACAAGATTGAATATTTCCTTCCAGGAAACTTTGTGGGAAATTCAAAGACATTATAGCCCTGTAATGAAAACTAGAAGATAACCTGAAAACAATATAACTTTGCACTGTGATAGTAGAACTGACAACAGTGCAGAATACCACATCAGTAAAACAAAAGTGTTAATTTGACAAATGCATGTCGACAAACACGCCACATTTTTCAGTTTTTATTGTGGGTTCTATAAAGATCACAACAAACATGGAACCAAATGTGATCAGATCGGTGCTTTTCTGAACAGCTGATGCATGTCAGTACCAGCAAATACAACGTGTCCTGATCGTTCACCCGTATCAACTTGTAATGTGTGTCAGCAGGCTGCCAGTGTTACTTGCCCTTTTAGAGTTGCGTTGTTCCAGTTCAAAGGATCAGACTCTTTGGTGTGATCGCTTCATTAAAACACTCTGACATTTTGGGAAATCCACTTGTTTGATGTCTCAACTCAGAATCAAACAAAAAGACTGATATCAGATTTATCTCTCTGCATGCAGTACAACCAGTTTAGCCAAGCCAACCAGACTGAAAGAAGGGTGAAACTACTAGCCTAGCCCTATCAAAACTGAAAGTAACACCATGTTATAGTAACTAGTACAATAGTGATCGGATGCTGAGGCTGTCATGTCAGGTTTGAACATAAAACGGGCTGAGTGGGGAAATGTTGTTGTGGGGTAACAAGAGCGAGGGGCCCCAGAAGTCCTGTTTATTGTGTGTCAGTCAATGGAAAAGCACAGTCAACTGATATTATGGGTTTCTTGCGTTAACATGCTGTCTGTTAGGGCTGAAACTAACAATTATTTTCCTGGTCAGTTGTGTCTGTCAGTCATTTTCTCCATGAATTGATCAGTTGTTTGGTCTGACAATGTCAAAAAATGGTGAAAACTGATGATCACCCAGAGGAAACTTTTGTTTCTCACAGTCATCTTTTCTTTGCGTTATGAGAAATAAATGAGATTCTTATTTTGAGCTCACTGAAGTCTCATCTGTTTCTTCTAAATTCACCCGTAGGAGAAACCCCGTAGTTGTCCCAGAGGTTTCCACTTGATGAGCAAATGAACCAACAAGAATTTCAGACCTCATTTAAGACAACCAAGTTTTCTTTTAGATCTCACTGTTATCTCAAGAGCTGACTATTTAAGACACATGTAAGATCAGTGCAGTGAGATATAAAGAACATTTTAAGAAGACTTAAGTTGGGCTCAAATCTTTGGCTGAGATGAGACAAAGGCTATTTCTAAGGAGCTAAATTTAAGAAGTATGAGAAAATGGTCAAAGTCTCTAACTTGTTTTGAACTTGCAGTGTTTCCCAAAGCCCTGATGATGTCCTCCAATGTCTTATTTAGTCCACAACTCAAAGATACTCAGTCTACTGTCAGAAAGGAGTAAAGAAACCAGACAATATTCACATTTAAGAAGCTGAATTCAGAGGACTGTTTTTCTAGCTGATCTAACTGATTATCAAAATAGTTGGCGATTAATTTAATACTTGATAACTAATCAGTTGAATGTTGCAAGGTTGTTTGGTTCATATTCTACAATAAAATTGTGTTTAACTAAATTACAACAAACTGGTGGCCATGAGGGGCCCCCCAGCTCAATTTTGCCCTGGGCCCCCATCCAGATTAACCCGCCCATGCTAATTAATTACTATTTTCTGAATATATTTCTATAGTTTTTTCATATACAGCAAATACCTCTTGAATCTTAAAACACCAACAAAGACAACTTTATTGTCCATCTCAAACAAGGTTCAAGCTTCTGCAGCTTGACTTTTTGTGGTGTATTGGAATGAAATGTAACCTTGAAAACTTATGTTACATGTAGTAAGTGGACAAAAAACATGGAGAGACATCGGTATTGTCCTTTTGTGCTGATTGTGGCGTTGTTGCAGAGAGCTCCACTAGCTGTGAGTCTGGGTGATGCAGTGCAGTTCTCTGCAGCATCCAGACAGCAGCTGACTGCAGGTCAGCCAGAAACATCACACCAGGACTATTTGTATGTGTGTGAAGTCGACATGAGTGCTGCAGTGTCACTGCTCATTTCAGACATCATCAGTGCTGCATTCCTTCCTCTGGTCTCCGCATTCTGTAGGACGTATAGGCAGGGCGATGCTGTAGGTGACGAAGGACACACCAAACTCTAATAACCATCAACGCTGAAAACGCTACGGCATTTCTGTATCTGACCTCTGACCTCGCCGTGGAACAAGAAACGCAGTGTGAATGCAGTAAAACTCAGCATCACACAGTGTTTTTCCACAGGAGGAGCAGAGAGCTGCGAGCTTTGAACAAGCTGTGTGTGAGCCAGGATTTAGCTTTAGAGAAGGCACCGAGAGGAAAATGCTGAATCATTCTGCCTCCTTACAGTCTTGGTCTGTTTCCAACTGCAGCTCACTCAGCATCCAGAAACAGACAGGGGACATGTCCTTCCCAAACCACAGGACATGCACATTATTGTGCACTAAAGAAAAGAATATGTATAATTATGGCTGCACAGTCATGTTAGATAAGGATTCATTGTGTGATTCTGCTCAGTTCCAATTTTGACCTTTACAAAGACCAAGTTGTCCTTTACAGAAAAAAAAACAGAAGACGAGGAAGATGTTTCTTTATTTTACATTTTGAGAATAAAGTTGAAATGGTATTCTCTACATTTCAACTTTGTTCTCAATATTTCGACTTTATTCTTGTTACTTCAGCATTGTTCTTGACACGTCAACATGATTCTTGAGATTTTGACTTTATTCTTGACATTTCAACTTTACTCTCAGTACTTTAACATTATTCAGTTCAACTTTATTCTCGACACGTCTTGACATTTTCACTTTATTCTCAATATTTCGACAGAAATTTTGACACTTCAGCTTAATTCTTGACATTACGACTTTATTCTAAATGCACTGACAATTATTCATGACACTTCGGGATTATTCTCGACATTTCAACTTTGTTCTCAACATTTTAACTTTATTGTTGACACTTCGACTTTATTTGCAATACTTCAACGTTATTCTCAACATTTTGACTTTATTCTCAAGATGTAAAATTAAAAGAATCTTCGTGCTCTCATATTTTTCCTTATGCCTAGTCCTAATACTGTTCCATAACATGCTGAGTGCATTTATGCTACTAATTTCAGTTTTATTTTATAAAAATTTATAACAGACATTTTACCTTTCCAAAATATCATTAAAAACACTGCAGGTCAACAAAGTGACTGCAGCTCTGAGGATCCATCAGCTGTTTTTAGACTAAGTTCAAAAGACAAATGCTGACAGATGCTTTTTAGCTTTATTGAAGAGGTGATGGAAGTTTGTTTTTGATTTTTTATCCGTTACAGTCAGTGTTTGCTTATACAGATTATGAGGTAGTAGCAATAATGTTGTATTTTTCTACTACAGAACGGCAGCTGGCAGTACAGTTTAGTGAATTGTTTTATGGGATAGAGGTTCAGGTTGTGTGTGTAATATTCAGACTGATGAGCAGAGCTTATTTGAGTAAATACTCATACTGTAAATGTTTTTGTGAACTTGCCCATGTTGAAATCCAGTCATTGGTGCTTTTGCTTAAGTTTCAAATGAGATGTTGTATGACATGTACCAACATTGTGCCCCACATTGGGTCAGAGTCTGTCTGTGTTTCACTCCATGTCATGTTAATGGCTTTTCATAATGGCTTTACAGGAAAATTACTCATTTGCCATTTTAAAGCAATTAAACGGGGAATGCTTTGAGACCGAACGTGACTCACTCACCCAGAATGAGTCACATTCAGCCAACAACAAAATATAAATGTGGTTTTGACATCATGTGGATTATTTCTGAAAATGTATTTCTTCTGTGTCTCCTCCAGTCGGACAGTAACACCAGTTTCCTGCGAGCGGCGAGGGCAGGGAACATCGACAAAGTTTTGGAATATCTGAAAGGGGGAGTGGACATCAGCACCTGCAATCAGGTAGGAGACAGATACCATTATTCACAACGCCCACTCACACTCACAGACTCTCTCTGGCTGCACAATACGGACAGAAATGTTTTTCATGCAGAGTATGTTTCAGCCTGTCCTCAGCAGAAAAAATGCTGCATAGGTTGTTTGTACAATCAGGTTATTATGACCCATATTTAGGTTTAGTGTTAGGTGAAGACCTCTAGCGGCGAAATAAATTATGACGGGAGTAAAGGAGGAAGTCAGGTGGTGTAGCATAGAGAGTGAAAGAGTCGACATAGGAACGAGGTTGGTGTGGTTGGATGGGACACCTACACTTTGAGACCAATGTGCAGGTTTCATGTGAAACCAAAAGACAGTGACTCATTTTAACTTATCTACACAAGTTAGATTACATAACATATTTAATTTACGTTACATATGTAAGATGCCTTTATTTCCATACCTAGTGTAGCCTACCTGTTTTAACCAAAAGCACCATCTTTCTTTTTCTAAATGTAACCAAGAACTTTTGTTGCCTGGCGCCAAAACCTAGCCAAATTGTGACCATTTTGCAACTTTGACCATGTGCACTTTGAGTCATACTCCTGAGGAAAACCTCAAAATGGTCCAAGATGTTCATTAGCTAGTCGCTAACTGTGTCTGTCTGCTGTGTGGTGATTTCACTGAGACTAGCTGCTGCTGAAAAATATGCTAACAAGCGAAGTTTGCAGGCTGATACACCAAAACAACAAGATGAAAGATTCTTTGTAGAGCTGAGAGGAACTGCAGATTCATTTCTAGTGACCCCTTTCACATTACACATAGCTGTTTGATTCATTTTTGAAACTGAAAATTGTTAATGCAGCTTTAAAAGTGAGGTGTGCTATTCTGATCCAGTACACTTTTTATTAAATTCAACAAATGTCTTGTTATGGTCCTCTAGCTCCCCGTTCTGTGTCCGCACTGAAAAAAAAGCTATGTTACTACACAACACTGGCTCTGTAAATGGATATAAACAAAGTTGTTTGGACCAAGCCACTCAACACTATTCCAGCCAATCAGCAACAGCTGACCTTCGTGCTTGCACACAGCACAGGAGTGGAGATGAGGGAAGGGTGACTGACTGTGCCAATATCTGCCTCGCATTACTCCCATGAGTGTATTTATTCACTCCAAACAGGGCTCCTTAAGCTAATGAGTGACACGCTAACAGCCAGCGAGCACCGGCCAGCAGGCACAGGCTGTGTGTTCATGTTTGTTTGTCTGTGTTTGATTCTCTGACAGCAGAGAGACTTAGCTTAAGGATGGTCGGCTCGTTTGTTGGTTGCTGCTGCAGACAGGTTGAGAAGCAGGAATGAACATAAATTCACGTTTTAATCCCAAAAGGTTTTAATCCCTGAGCTCTCCTCTCTCACTACTCACACTTCTCTATTGAGAAGCAGGAGTGAAGATAAATCTGCTTTTTAAAACCCAAAAGCTAAAAAAAACAAACTCCGAGCTCTCCTCTCTCACTAAAACGGGTTTACGACTCCTCCATGGGTCACTGCTTCAGACATATCAAGAAGCAAGAGTGAAGATAAATCCGCTTTTTAATCCCAGAAGTTTAAAAACAAACTCTGAGCTCTCCTCTCGCTCGTGAGTGGGTCTGCGACTCCTCGGTTTGTCACTGCTGCAGACATATTGAGAAGCAGGAGTGAAGATAAATCTGCTTTTTAATCCCAGTAGTCTGAAACATAAAGCTCCTTTCCTGCCAGTAAAAAGAGTCGGACTCATGTCTGTCCCCGGCTCTCTCCCCCAAAGCTCCCCGGCTCTCATCAGCTCTCTGTCACCTCTGTGCCTCAGCTCCACCTCGGTCTTTCATTCTCATAAAGATAAAATATTACTTTTCCTCATTGAGGCTACCAGTAACTTTGCTCAGTTGTTACTTTTGTTTCCTTGGAAGTGCACATTCACAAATTTGTGGGGCGGAGCTTTTGAAGTAGGACTAAAGGGAGAGGTGAATTTGTTTGGCTGTTGTGTTGAAATATCAACCATCTCTCTCCAAAATGACTCACCCCACTTTTAACTTACCTGTTAATTAGTTGGAAATGCATCTTGCGACCTATTTAGTCTACAATCCACATGTTGTTGTTTTTGTTGTTATTCTAAGTCTTAATGAGCTCATGTTGTCTGTCATTAATCTCCACACACACATTTTGTATAATTATCATATGAAAATGGCTCAACATTCCTGTAGGGAAGTGGACTGTGTTTGATCAAGGAGAGTTTCTTTATTTAGACCTTGTCATTATCTAGTCTCCTCTAAGTCCATTAGCATTCCAGTCGTGGACGAGGTGGGGCGGGGGGGCAGTGAAACCTGATAGGATGTAAACAGTCCTGTCCTGGCAACAGTCAGAATGACCAGCCCAGTAAACAAAAGTCACATGGAGTGGAAAGCTATGATTTGGCTCCGTGATGTGTGTGGTTTTTTTTTACGTATCAACTGTTGTGGTAGGAATGATGTTGGCACCAGTGATCGGTGCCAACATCAAGGAGGTGAGGATATTTTGAGCTCCAGTATTTGTACGTGTTACTCTCAAACTATGTTTCTGTCCCATCAAGTAAACTTGATGCAAAGGTTGGCAGAAAAAACAAATGAGTAATATCTCATCTGAGTAGCAACCACAGTAAATGCCCCATGCTAACAGTTGGTGAGTTGTTGATTGATTGAACAGGGGGAATGATCCGAACCCTAACCTCAGTAAAAACTATATCTGTGGACATGCTGACCCTAAAATATTTGGTTGCAGAGGTACCTTGATCCAGGGATGGGTTTTTCAGTAGCACAGATGATACTGACTAATCATAGGAACATTATAGGAATACTAGGCAGCAGTGTTTCTCTAAGATCCTCTCACTCTTCTGTGACTTCATGTTGCTATTTCTCACTTTGCTCATAAAGGTGTCACTACTCTGCACAGGACCAGAGGTGGCAAAAGTACACACATTCTGTACTCAAGTAGATGTACAGCTACTTAAAAAAAAGGTAAAAAAAATAGAAGCACAGATTCAACTTATTCGCTCAAGTAAGTGAAAAAGTACAGACTCTGAAATTTACTCAAAGTATAGAAGTAAAAAGTCACCCTCTTAAGGACATTTCCATCTCCCTCGCTGTCTGTTTCATCTTGTTGCGTCTTTTATGTAAATTTTGTCGTTTTAAGACTTGTACGTAACTTTTGTCATTGTCATCTTGTTGATGTCTTTTACATAATTTTTGTCTTGTTACAACCTACATCCTCCACATAATTTTCGTTATGCTACATAATATTCGTCTTGTTAAGTTTTTATGTAATTTTCATTTTCATTTGACAAAATAACTTTAACCCAAATGCCCACTTAATAGCTGAAGCAAACTTTAAATGACTCAATGTTGACTTTGTGTTTCACACAGGACTTATGACAATATATTTCATATTAGCATCCAAATTACATGTAGCCTAATGGGGAGTAGGAATGTTTCACCAGACAAACCCACAGAGAATTATCACTCAACTTCACAGTTTCCTTCAGATGAGTGATTTAGCACCTTTAAGCTCTTTGTTTTGATTATTTGTTCCCAACATTCTGTTCTTAACAATCATGTTTTCAGCACCCGGCAACTGTGTTCACCACCTGTTCAGCACCAAACAGCATGCAGACACAGTTAGCAACTATGTTGTTACCATTGTGGATCATTTACTGGCTCAAGCGTTGGGTATTTCGCTCAGGAAATGGTGGAGACCAAAACGGAGCTACAAGGAGTGATACTGGACGTACATTCATCAGATGGACACAGACAACTCCAAATAAAGGCTAATACTGAGCCATGTCTGTATGTGTAAACAGGCAGCGGTTGCTTATGTTATTGGGTTGTTATTATTATTATTATTAATTACTTACTTTTGATGGATGAAATGAAGGAAATAATCCATTAGGCAGAGCATAAAAAATAAGTAGATAATTATTAAGGTCATGACATTTCTGTGTTCATTTTTTTAACTCAAAATATTATTTTGCAGCATGCTAATTGTTCATAATCTTGCCCATTTTCTCGAGTGACTAATGGGCATCAGTGTTTTACTTTGATGCTGATTATAGCTCAATAACACACAACACTGATGAGGTGGTATTTACTACTGATTATAACCGCCTCGCCCCCCTGAGACGACTGCAGCGCTGCTAAATTAGTTTTTCACCACATCCCATTTGCATGGCTTTAAAATTGCTGGTGTAATAGATCTATCAGATAATTGGGAATTCATCTCCTAAGTGATTGTGTTTATGTGGGCTGACAGAATGAGGTAACATATTATGGATGGAGCAGTGGGAGGACAGGGCATGGTACATGATAAAGGGGTTAGTGGCTTCTCGGAGGTGAGTGGAGGGCACGGTGGAGGGGGTGTATGAAGATGAATAGGGCCCTGAGGGTTGTGGCAGAACTGGAGGTTGTTCTTTTATACCTGGCAGCCGCTGATGTTCCATAATAAAGACAAACAGAATCATGACTTTGCATACAGAGGATCCATTAATTATACAATGAGTCACTGACAAGCAGTACATTTGAGGTGTTGGATATATTTTATATGAAGGCGTTTTAAAAAGTCCCTTCCTGGCCATGTGGGAACAATGTGGCGCTGAAACTGTGGGCTTTTTCATCCAACTTCTCCCGTCTGTTGTCGTCCTTTGGGTCAAAAGACACGGGGCCTCGTTCATCTCTGCAGCCTCATCGTCGCAGCTGACAAATAGGTGTCTGGTGTTTTATGTGGGAACAGTGACAGGTGCTACTTCAAACAGACTGCTTGGTGCTTGTTCTCAGATGAAAAACTGTCTTTAACAGAAACCAGGGACTGAGGGTTAGCAGTTATGATCTGTCCTGCTGATCAACAGTTTTCCTCTTTTATTTACCTGCTTTGGTAACACTTTATATTCAGGTGCTTGTAGTAAGAACTAGTTAATGGTAATAAGGTACTTATATTATGTTTATTAACATTAATATGTGTTAATAAGTATAAGTGTTAATAATAGTATAATCTTTATTACTATACTTTAAGACATTTATAGTCACTATAAGAAATTTGTTTACAGTTAATAGACTTTTTAAGAATGATATGAACAGTATTTAGTAGCCCATCTTAGCAGAAGAACAAAGCCTGAAATTATAATAATTTAAAAATAGCGTGGCAACTGTTAACAAATGCATAATAAAGGATTAATTAATCTAGCATTGTTCACACTATTAACTTCATTAATGAAGTCAATGTCACATCACCTTTGTGTCGGATGCTTTTGTGGAAGCCTGGGGTATTTCAAAGCCAGCGTTGTAAAAATGATTTCAGAAAGCAGGCCTTAGCTGGAATAGATGTTCTGCTCTGCTCCTGAACAGATGCCAGCTGTAGAAAACCTCAGGGCAACCAAAACTGAAGCCCAGTCAGATGATTTTAGAACAAGCCTTCGCTCTCTCTGGGATCCCACAGGGAGCCTCAGTAGGGACCCTACGAGTCCAGTGGGACCAGCAGCCTCGGGGGTCTGTGTGATGACGGTTTGTTTGGCAGTGACGGAGGAAATTACTTATCGACTCAGCGGCTCTTTTTATACTGCAGACTAATGCTCGTGCTGCTGAAAGGGTTATTGAATCAGTGCTGGGTCACTTGGAAGAGGAGAGGGGCAAATTAGGGGAACAACTTACCCTCCATTCACCTACATTCCTTTGCTTAAAGATGTGAAAGGAGACAGAAGGCTGCGAGCGGAGCAACGTTGTGTTTGACTATTTAACTGTCTTAAATTTTCTTTATTTTATTTCTTCTTAAACTTTTCATCTAGCTAGTGAACAAGTGAATGTTTTGTTTACTTTTTAACTAGCTAGTAAACAGTATGACATTTTGTTTACATCTGAGCTAGCTAGCAACCAGTTTAACCTCTTGTTCACATAACCTAGCTGGCAAACAATTTATTGTTTTGTTTACTTTTTAGCTAGCTAGCAAACTGTGTGACGTTTTGTTTACTTTCGAGGTAGCTAACAAACACTGATGTTTTTAACTTTTTAAAATTAATTTATTTAAGTTTGATAATTTATCTCCATATTGATTATTTTCTATTTCATTTCAGATTACAACAATAAACTTGCATTGACTAAACAGAGGTTAGTTCCTGATTCTGCAGCAGAGCTCTGCTTAATTTTAAATCTGGATTTACTAATTTTATATGATTAGAACTGATAAATTAATCTTTGTTGGTGCAGCGCAGTCCATGAGTTGTGTTTTCAGCTTGCTGTGGCATTTCTTTGACCCCAAGTGGCTGAGAATATCTTTACCATTACGCCTCAGTATATTTATGTTATATTCTATTAGCTACTGCTGGCTAATGACTCAAGTATTAAAGATAGCCAGCAGGGTTATTTACTACCTTTATTAAAGCAAACTTTGAAGCCAAAACTAAGTTGAAATATCCCTCTGCATTCACACATGTCTCCCATGAGTCCCTTGTAAACTGTTTTTCAGTCAGCTGTTTTTTTCAACACCTACTGAGCACTTTATTTTGTGTGGCAATCTCTCAGTTTGTAACTTTATTCTCTCACTCTGTGTATTGAGTCAGTCCTCAGCTGACAGGCTCGTCCCACCTCCTCACTGCCAAACAAGCAGCACATGACACCCAAGAGCCTAATACAGATATTAATAGAGGTCATATGTGATTTATAACTTAAAACCTCAAATGTCATTACTCTGAACTCTGGTACCATGTGTGTCAGGTTAAGGAGAAGTCATGTTTTAGGATTATTGTCATTTTAAATAGACCAAATGTTCAATGACAAGCTTCTGTGCACATTTTTTTAAATGCATTTGTGGTTAATACATTGCAGAATTAACAGCTATGTTTTATATATTGTCTCAGCCACATTTGAAACCAAAACCAGTGACATTTGATTGGATAAGAACAACACTTTCAAATGAAAAATAAGAGGAAGTTTGCTTGACCTGCACACACACAGACGCACAGACGCACACTCGTACAACTATTTATATCATCATACCCAGAACTGGCTCTACTCCACTACAGCATAACATGGCACAACATCTAACCAACTCTGATAGCCGGCTTTCAGATTTCAGTCTGTCCCTCCACATGTTGGAGTGAAGTTCGTCCGCTCGCATGTTTAAAAGACTGAAACAGAGAAAACTCTGTTAGTTATGGACCTGGAGGAGGTAATCCCATCTGTCTGTGTTCTGTGTTGATGTCGGGTTGTTGGACGTCAGGCCTGACCTGTCCTCGCTCGTCTTTTTCCAGAATGGTCTCAACGCGCTGCACCTGGCGGCCAAGGAGGGCCACGTGGATCTGGTCCAGGAGCTGCTGGACAGAGGTGCGGCGGTGGATTCAGCCACAAAGGTGAGTCAACTTGGCTTCACGCTGAGGGAACTTCAGTTCCTGAAAAGAGGAAACTGGAAACTCCCTGCGAGGAAGCTGCACACACAGTACACATCCATGTCTGGTGTGTCTCTACAATCATCAACACATGTATGAACAGTGTAATTACACAATCGCTTTACAAACTTAAAGGGATAGTTCACCCAGAAATGAAAATTCAGTCATTATCTTCTCACCCTCCTGCCGACTGAAGGTGAATGATGACAAGTTTTCAAACAAACATAACTGTCTGAACTGGGTGTGTGTGGCGTGACAGTGTGTGCATGCGCAAGTGAACGGCATGTTGGGGCTTTAGGAGACTTGGATTACACCAGATGAACACTATGGAGGCATTTTATATGTTTTTCTGTTGTTTTTTTCCTTTTGAAAACTAGTCCAGGAATCCTGGAAAATATCCTGGTCATTTCAAGCAACACTAAATGCAACAAGAAGTATGCATATATGTGTTCCTAACCTGACCTTTTTTGTGTATTATTTTGATCATTATTAAGGCAAAAGAACACAATTTATGTCCATCATCATTAGAATGAATTTAAGCTTCGCATCCAGCTTGAACTTCATTATATCTGCTGCGACTATCAAAATTATGAAATGCTTATGAAAGTTTATTGTCTGTGATTCATCTTCTGAGAATAACAACCTCATGAAAGTGATATTTTACAAATCTTCATTATATAAACTAAAGAAATTCATTCAGTCAAGTCATTTGTTTTCTAAGACATTCTATTAAACTCAGTTTTCTACAGCTGCTCTGCTGGTGTGAGTCGAGGCTGCGAGTGTGAGCTGCCTGCAACAGGTGAATTCAGTGAGCAACCATATTAACTATAGTAGTGGTGCAATCACAAGAGGTCAGCCTGCAGCAGAATGAATCTGATGGGCCAAAAGGTCTTACCGTACTACCTATAATAGAGGCGCAATCGCACAAAGTCAGACTCTGAGAATGCATGTGCTTTTTAATCACAGTGTTTTGTGTTAATTAAGAAGCTGTGTTGTGTTTTACTGGCTCACAGCACACACACATATCTGCTGCATATTTTATGACAGTAAACTGTCGGCCTACATTTTTTCTGAATATATTTCAACATGTTCTGTGTTTAAAAAAGCTAAATAAATAAAACATATTTTCCAGGTTTTCTGGGATTAAACCCTAATTGCTGCTATGTATAGAGCCATCACGTAACTTTAACGGGATTGGTTCGTTAGGTAGTAGTTTCAAAGCAAGAAATGCTCAGATGTTTATTGTTTATTTCACTCCTGATATGTTGTGTAACACATGAAAAACACATGGACATGTTAACAAGGTTAAAAACCTGATTTCCACTGGAAGGAGTCTTTAAGCTATCTTGTTAACTGTCATTAAGCAAGATATGTAGTTCAGCCAATTCTTATTATTTATTAACTAATTATTAAGTTTCTTGTACTCGCAAAGTAGAGTTATATAAAAGTGGATGTGATAGCTTCCTGATTTTTAACTCTCTGTTCTCTTATAGGTCAGCACTGGTAGAGCAGTTTGTTATTGGGCTCACATTTGCATAATTAATATGTTTTTATCACAGATTTACCCCACAAAGGACTAGCCAGGCCACTGCCACTAAAATGAACTGATTTTGCTCTTAGCCGTCACTGTTTTATGGTGCTAACTTTTTCCATTTGTTCAAAATGAGATCTGACCCATGTGACAGGGAAAATATGTTTTTCTTTAAATATATGTATGTATACATAAATATACACACACATAAGTTAGTTAGCTCTTCATGCTAACATGCTTTCACAAACAGAAATCGATTCAGAAAATGGAATTAGCTCATCTCATGACAGTTGTCACTGAGAGCAGTACGATGGTTGTAGTCACACCTGACAAACAGTCGGTGTAGGTGTTTGTGTAATCACTGCATTGACATTTGAAGGATTTAGCTCTTGATCTTCTCCACAGTGGTTTGTGATGATGTTCGTGGGCGTTACAGAGCCACTCTGAGTGGTTTTGTTTTGTTTTGGCCACACAACAGTCATCTATAAGTGAGCATTAGGGAAATGAATACAATAGAAGCTCTGGTTAAACACAGAATTTAACATTTGCAGATGACTTGGAGTCTAGAAATGGAGCAGAGGAGAGGGTGGAGCACCACAGAAAAGTGATACAGATAGTGTAGTAAACATGGAGGACTGATGCTGAAGGAACTCTCGAGTTGATCATTCCAACTCCTGCAATCAGAGAAGCTCCAGGCTCATTACTGAGCAGATTACTAGTGTTGTGACTCCAGTTGGTGTTGTGCCAAAATGCAACTACATACTACACAACTGTTGCTTAATGGAAGAGCTAAAGAGCAGTATATGTATAATGTAGCATGAATTGTATCATGTGGTTTGATTAATAAAGGGTGTGTATGTAGGTTGGAATATTAAATAATGGATGATAATGTTTGTACCCAGGTTAGAAAAGTCACATGGCAGCTTTTCAGCTATTTACACCCAGTCCATTAGTTAAGCTAGTTAAGCTACAGAGAGTAAGTGTTGACTTTTAATTTTAAGAGTTAGTTTACTTATTTTTAATTTTTGTATTATTATTATTATTATCAGTTTTCTGTCACAATTTGGTTCAGTTTAGCCAACACTACTTGGTTAAGTTTTGGAAAAAGATCATGGTTTGTCTCTGTTGTTCATGTGTAAATAGCATTGTTGCCTACTGACACCTGTGTGCTTTTCTCTACCATTCTAGACTATATACACCCAGGTGTAAATAGCCACGTTTGCTATTCCACTCTGGTTGCAAATAGCATTGTTGACTACTTACACCTGGATGCTTTTCTCTGTCATACTAGACTATATACATCCAGGTATAAATAGCCATGTTTGTTATTCCATCCTGGGTGAAAATAGCATTGATCTGGGGTCAAAACATGACTTTCACCCAGGAGACCAAAAGCCACAGAAGACTCCTCAACAAGTCAACTTGCATTACTTAAGGCCCTGTGCTGCCTGTCACTGTTACTCTCCAACAATCTTATATGTTGTTTTGTGAGTCATAAGCAACTGACCTCTTCTGTCTTTAGGTATAATGACATGATACATACAAAATACATGCACTTGACATACAGTAATATACATAAATGCATATATTATGAAGGATAATAAGAGAGGCATCAAACTGTTGAACTGAATTATCAGACACACAGAGATTCTACTCTTATACGCAACAGTGTCTTTTTAAACTATTTCAATGTTATTATTTTATTCTTTTTATCTGTACTCATTTATATTTACATAACTGATGTCATCTTGCACATCATTCCTTTTGTTTAACTATATTGACTAGACAACCCCAGAGGAAATGAAAAGTTCAAAATAATATCTTTTCTTTGTCCAGCCTGTATCTCCTAGATAATAAATGAGCTCAATTTAAGACTAATATGAGACTGTGACCATCTTCTTATACTTCTTAAATTTGGCTTCTGAGAAATAGCCTTTGTCTCGTCTCAGCATGAGACTAATCTGAGCCCAATTTAAGATCTTAAAATGCTCTCTATTTTTTTTTTTGTCAAAATAAGAATCTCATTTATTTCTCATAAGACAAAGAAAAGATAATTACAAGAAATAAAATTTTCCTCTAAGACATCATGTGATGTTGTCTCTCTTTTTTCCTTCAGTTCTGTTTATTCTAATTGTCGTGTTTTCCTTATTTTCCTGTTCTTATCTCTGTTGCTGTTTTGTCTTACTGTATTTTAGTGTCTTTTGTTTGTGTCTTAGTTTTGGTTTGATTTTAGCTTAATTTTGTCTTTATGTTTGTCTGTATGTTTGGCCTCCTTGCGTTGCCTTTCTGTTGTTATGTTGCCTTCTGGGTTTCCTGCTCTTTTGATCTGTCTGGCAAAGCACTGCAAAGTCTGTTTTTAAAGGTGAAAATAAAGAAATAGATTTAATATAAACACAACAGTGTATTGCCAATAGATCCATTAGCCTTTGGTAAGATAAAGAATGAAGAGTGGGACTCATCAATATGCAGAGTTTCTCATTATTGCAGAACATCTCTTCACAGCTGAACTGTTTGAAATTCAGATAAGATCTTTTAATAAAGTTAGGCCATGAAGAAAAAGCTGATGTGCAGTGTGGCACCTTGTATTGTGCGTCATTATTTTAATAAGGAAATTCTTCTTCTCATTGTCTCTTCACGTTCTCTGTTAATGCAGAAAGGAAACACAGCGCTTCACATATCGTCTCTAGCTGGTCAGGCTGAAGTCGTGAAGATCCTGGTCAAACGAGGAGCTGACATCAACGCACAGTCTCAGGTGAGGGTCTGCTCTCTGCTGCTAAGGCTGTTTAATCAGCTGCATCCTCATTTGCACCTCTTGTATCATTGCTAATTTCATGTTAGAGAGCCGTGTTTTTATTTTGCCTGGTATTCGGTTGAGTAATCCAGTAAAAAGTTTTTTTGTAACCTGTAGTTTATTGGTAACCTCTTTGTGTTGTAGAATGGATTCACTCCTCTGTACATGGCCGCCCAGGAGAACCACCTGGATGTGGTACGATACCTGCTTGAGAACGGAGGCAACCAGAGCACTGCGACAGAGGTGAGAGGACTATTTCAGATGAATACAGCATACTAAACATACTTTGGCATCCTGTTTATAGCATACTGTGGAACTGGCAAATAGTTCATTTGTAAGGGTATTAGGGTGTATATTAGGGTATAGCTAATCCTTTTTATACCTAATTAAATTATGTTTTTGTAAAAATCTGATGGAATTGACAGAAATCTGAGATACAACTTGATGACCCCTACATTTTCAGAAAAAATATTTTTTAAAACAAAGTTGAACAAATTGTACTTAGAGTGTTGGTATTACAAATATTTAAAGCTTTTCTCAAGAATGGATGAAATATTAGGCTGATGGAAATGTCATCATTTTGCAGGTATTTGGTTATGAATCAAAGTCTTAGATACAAAAATGTGGGTCTGATATGGCACTAGAAAAAAATATCAGAGGTTCACCAAAGTGATTACAATTCACTGTTAGTGGGGCACCAAATTTCATGGCAATCCTTTGGGGAGATGTCGAGACATTCCACCTGGCATGAAAAATGGCAACATGTGAGTGGCACTTGAGGAAAAGTTATGGGACCACTGAAGTCATTAAGATACATGACCTGGGAATCATGATGTCTGGACAAAGATTTATAGCAATCTATCCGTTATTTGTTGGGACACACAAAGTGGTAGGCTCAACATTGCCATCCCCAGAGCCCTGCTGCTAGCATGGCAAAAAAAAAAAAATAATTCTGTTCTTCCCCTGTTGACATGTTGAAATATTTCACTGGATGATTGAAGACTTTGACCTGATGCTGCTGCTAGATGAAAGTTTAGAGGATACCCAACCTATTATGGTTCATTTTCCAAATATCATGGCAATCTATCCTGGAGATGTCGAGACATTCCAACTAGCATGAAAAATGTCAACATGTTTGTGGAAAAGTTATGGAACCACTAGTCATTAAGACACATCATCTGGGAATAATGATGTCTGAGCCACGTTTTATGGCAATCTGTCCAGTATTTGTTAAGATGCAAAGTGCTGGCACTAATGAAAGGTAGCTATATGGTCTGTGCAAGCTAGCTGCTGGGTGCTAGTCAGAATTACACAATGCTGCAAATGAATTCCTGCAACTTGACTATTTCTTTTTCAGATTAGCTATATTGTTATCCTCAGGGCATGTCTATCATGCAAATGTATATAGAGCAGCGCACAAAGACATACCACCAAAAAGCAGGATGGGATTCTATATAACAACAAAGCTAATGGTAACTGAGCTACCGTTAGCACAGCAATGTACAGTTCCAGAAAAGGCAACATGAAATAACAGTTACTGGCATCCAACCTACTAATCTCATTAATTTGTTGGCTTCAAAAGAGGCTTAACATTCATGCAGTTTCTCTTAACTGTCCTTTAATATTACAACATTAGTTCAACATCACCCCAACCTGCTCCCCACATTAGTCATGCAACATGCTAATGCCAGGTTTAACTGGTTAACCTACATAATAAAAGCTGAAACAACATAAAACATGGCAAAAGTTAGAGCTTTTAAGTTTGAAGTCGGGTCACATCCATCCTTGAGCTTGAATTGATACTGAGCCATGTATTGCTTGTCAGATTTTTTGAAACATTGATTCCTTCATACAACATGGCTTGAAGTGAAAAACAAGGAAGGCCTAGCCCCATTAAAAAAAGGAAATAACTTAAACATCATGCACTTGCTTGTCAGTAGTTACACAGTTTCTCATAACTGTCCCTCAGTATTACACCATTAGTTTAACATCACCCCTGCTTACTAACCACATTAGCCACTTAACATACTAACACTAAGAGCTCCCAAGTTTGATGTTGGGTCACAGACAGCCGGTATCGATCCATGCTAGAGCTTGAACCGATAAGTATTTCAAAATAGCATTTAACACATTTAAGTCCAGACCAAATTGGTTGACTGACTGGCCAATGAATATTCCTAGAGCCCTGCTGTTGGTGTGGCTAAAACTGCATGTTTCAATCACTGTTAACCAACCTTCAGTGAAACTTCCCACACAGTTTCATAAGTAGCTCAAATCTGAAACATATACAGGAAGCAAGCTAGAAGCATTTGAAGGTTGGTGCTAAAAAAGAAAACTCAGAGCAGAAGAGTAACAAGACTGTTGTCAGATTAAAGATTTCTTGAAAACAAGATGTAGCTAATCCTCTTAACCTTTCTTCTCCTCTACCCTCTCTTCTCTGTCTTCCCTCATCTAGGATGGCTTCACCCCTCTGGCCATTGCCCTTCAACAGGGCCACAACCAGGTGGTCTCTATCTTACTGGAGAATGATACTAAAGGCAAGGTCCGCCTGCCTGCCCTGCACATCGCTGCCCGCAAGGATGACACAAAGTCGGCGGCCCTGCTCCTCCAGAACGACCACAACGCTGATGTCCAATCGAAGGTACGCCCATAGCACTGTTTGACTCTGAAGTTTGGGCATGTGTGGAAGTCAAGCTAATGTGGTGCTATGTATGTGTTTGTGCCAATTTGTTCATACTGTGGATGTTTATGAAGTCTATGAATAATATGAGGCTGTGGTGAAGAGAAGGCAGAAGGTAAAGCACTGAAAATAGGCTTAGCTTTCTTTTAAATGCCAATTGTTTTATTGCACTAACACTGGGGTTCCCCTGTGGTTCCTGTAAGAGTCTTTGGATGAAGGGACCTTGTTTACATCTGCTGTTAAAATGTGATCTGTATCTGGATAAGCTGTCCTGACAAGCAACAATCTGATCACACTACTCTCATTATATTGTATCTTCATGGTCATTCTTCTTGCTCATTATGCAAAGTGGTCGAGTAGGTGGAAAGCTGGCAACAAACGATTGCATGGAAGGTGATGTTACAGTCCAATTGTGTGGACTTCTGATGTGTGGGCTGAGCTGTAGTCGTAGTAATGACATTACTGCCTGTGGTGATGACGTTAGTACTCTCAGTGATGAGGTTTCTACCCACAGTGATGATCTCTCAGCTTGTAGCAATGACATTCCTACCTCCCCAAGGTCTTTTAAACAAGTGAAATGTGATGGGAAACTGTTTTACCCATGAGTATGATAGTTGTAATCATAGTAGTGATGTTTCCATGTATAGTAAAGCTGATCTGGCCCACAGTGATGAGATATCTTTGTGCCTGCAATGATAATTATACTCATGACAAATTTTTTTATCTAACATTTTAAGGTCTCTACTTGTAGTAAGATGTCCCCATTGATTGTAAGATTTGTACCCTTGGTGACAATGCATTTGCCCTCAGTTCCAAGTTTTGCACATCTGATAGGCTTTTTCCAACAACATCAGGTTTATGCACTTAATTTTGAACCTTTCAGAGCATTTCCTCCAAATATATGGTTCCCAGCTAGAAACAAAAAATGTCAGGTTTGGTTGTGTTATATTCTTCTATGATTCCAAGAATCTTGAGGGAACCGGTTCAAGAACCAGAGTTTAATTGGTGGAAAAGACCATGGAAATCCTGTGGGTGCCAGTGTTTCATCAGGATTGAGGTTTAATTTGAATCTTCAGCCTTATTAGTCCTTTTCACACTGCGAACAAAAAAAGGAAACAAAAATATTTGTCGCCAGTCTTCACGCTCACACCTTTCACACCAAGTCTGACACGAATATCCATATTCTGTGCATTTTGGAAAAGATCTTCACACAAAGTGAGGCAAAGTAGGATGGAAAGTAACATTGCCTGGTCCAGGAGCTAAAAATGTACCATGGACGGTTCAGGGGCTACTTTAGGATTACTGTAGGGCAGTTCAAAGCGCCTCTGGAGAGGGTAATAGACTAGCATTGGAGGAATTTACATCTGTCATCAGTTTATACTGTTGATATGCCACTATCATGGCAAGTCATTGCCAGGTCATTGCTTTGACAAGTTGGAGCTAGATCAGTACAGCATTACTCAGCATTGTCTTTTCACTATTTAAAGTATGCTGTAAGTTATATTCAAACCTAACCAGGTTGCATGAGTGGAAGTCCTGAAATAGTGGCACAGGATCAGGTGGCAACAAAAAAAAAAGAGGCTGTCCTCATCAGAAAAATGACAGCATTGGTCTTTGGGCCAAACACTTGACCTGCATTAAGCTGTCCTGGCAAGTGACCTCTTGAGGTCGTACTAATAATGACTGCTGTCCATCGTGAGCAAGGCCAGATGTAGCTGGATGCTGTTGTGGTGCTGCAAAACCTCTTAGGGAGGACTCTGAGCTGCAGGGTTGGTTCAACAAAGCGTGGGACTTTGACTCAGCAGTTTGCATGCTGTCTCTTAACAGTCTCGAGGTGTTCAGTACATGTACAAACAAATATTTAACGCTGAATCTTCAAGTTGAACTGACTCTTCTGAATCATGGGTACTGAATCAGTGGCTGTTAGCAATGCAGCTCCTTTTACGCGTGACTAAAACTACCTTTGTCAGCTCTGCTGGTATATAAAGCATGTACTAACCCGGTAAACATTGTTTTGAATTGAACCAGCAACAGACTGAATTTAATACTGATGGTCCAAAGCAGTGCCAAACATTGTATTATGAGAAATGATGTAGTCACTACCACAATAAACAGTGATGTCATAGGGAAGCTTAGAAAATGAACAAACTAGTTAGTGATGATGAATCACCAAAGTTATTTGTAGTCATCTACAGCTGACATCATCAGTTTCTTATAACCATGATCTTTCTCTAACCCTAAACAAGTAGTTTTGGTTGCCTAAACATGACTAGACATTAACTATAGAGGTTAAGAGGAGAAGATCAGAAAATGCTCATATGAATGTTTTTCCTGATGGTTTTGGAGTTTTGACAGTTTTGAAAGGCACAGGCAAACAGGGTTGAGTAAGGGTTAGGGTTGTGACCTAGGATTATGTGTTCTTGACAGGAAACCTTTTGTGGCCTTGCAAATAAAGACTGTTTTCAGTCATAGGCAAAGCCAAACATCTTGGTGATATTAACAGGGATAAGATCAGGCACCTTTTAGCTCTGTGTTTAGTCAGTTAATCCTAACCTTAACTCAAACTCTGGGCTAACCCTTCCGCAGAGCAGTGCCAGCTCAGTTTGTAGCCCAGAGCTATCCTTAGCTGTAAGAGGATTTAGAGTTAACTCTGGGATTCCTCAGCCCCTAGGCCTTTTCACAAACACCCAAGTTAACCCAAGTTTAACCTAAGCCCTGGGCTACATGATTCACACTGCACTTCTACTAGCCCAGGGTTAAACGACTGTTGGAAAAGGCAACTAATATTATTCTAGAATGCCCCATTTCAGCCCCACTTTACACTGGCACCTTTTAGCCCTGTGTTAAGTTGATTAACACTAGACTTGCACCAATTAATTAGCAATGCTCGGAATTGGGCCGGTTTTCACATGACCGGCCCTGACCGGTGACCAGCCGGTCAACATCACACACGTGTTCTGCATGATGGTCACATCATGCGCGCAGCAGACAAAATTACTGTGATATCACCACAGCGCTGATAACAGCTACAAACACTCAGACACATGCTTGCTTGAAGATGGTGTTGCCGACAGATTCCAAGAACAGGATAAAGACAGACAGTCTACAACAGAGCAGCTGACAATGTCGCAAAACAGCCGTAAACTCTCTAGCTCTTCAGGCTAATGTTAGCCAGCAGCAGACTGTCGTTTAACTTCTGCATCTGTTTTTCTCACGGCAAAGTTTTACTGCAGCAATCAGTTGCACCGCATCAGTCTCTGGTTTGTTTACATCTGCTTCCACAGGCGATCACGTGAAATTGCGTCCCTCGAAATCCCGCGAGATTCCATGATCTCGTCACGTTCACCTGATTCATAATCTTACTATAAAACTATAATACGGCCTGGCTGTAACCTGGAGGTCTTTGGAGAAAATTTAAATAGTATTTAATGAATATTTAATAGTCAGTGTTTTATTATGAACATCCAATTTAATTTTTACAAGAAAAGTTTAAAAAATGTTTGTGAATGCTGTCAATTACAGTTCTTAGAAAGACTGAAAATCGGAAATGGCCGAAATCGGAATCGGCAGGTCAGACCCTTCAAAAAATCAGAATCGGCCAAGAAAATTGAAATCGCTGCATCTCTAATTAACACTAACCTTAACCCAAAACCGAGGCTAACCCTGCTCTGGAGCAATGCCAGCAAGGCCCAGGCTAGTCAAAGTTAGCCTGCTAGGAATGTGCCAGGATTGTGGCAGTTTTTCACACTGCATATTCTTAGCCCAGAGCTACCTTTAGCTCTCAGCTCCTGACTCTGGCTGGTTTGGCCACCTCTGGACATGGTCTGGCAGACTGGATGTTATTGTTGTATCACACTGTTGTCATGTTGGTGATTACAAGTTTTTTCTTATCCACATACCAATCACAGCAGGTGTGAATAGGGTCCCCCAGAATACATGTATGAGTTGGTGTTTGACAGAAGACCTCTACTTTGTCGTGATGTACTTTTGCCATGAAGCTGTAAACCTGTGTATAGTGTGTTTGTGTCTCCATCTGTCTGTCCTCTCTCCCTCTCTCTCATTCAGTGTCTCTGTGCCTGCCACGTCACTCCTGGTCCTGCCACTAACTGGGTCTCTCCCTCTTTTTCCTCCCTCTCTTTAAACGCTACCTCTTTTACTTCACTACTTCCCCTCCATCACCCCCCCGCCCCCTCCTACCTCGCTGCACCGGTGTCTAAGTGTAGCACTGTCCACTGCATGGAGTGTGCCGCTGTCTGCAGGTTGTATGGTGGTGATATTTAAGGCTGCATGCAACCAAAGGGGGGATGGAGGTTGTATTTAAGATTTCTTTTTTGACCATCCGTAAGAGATGGGATAGGTTAAAGCGTCAATCCGGTATTGGTGGGAACTGTTGGTGGGAACACTAACTTTTAAATGTGACTGTTCCTCTGATACCGGATAGTGGCTTTAAGTGACGTGGCTAGAGTGAAGATGATTTCCTGCACTACACACTTGTTTATCAGTCCTCCTGAATGTTAAATATTACTTCTACAGTAGCTACAGTATATTTGAACAAGGCACCAATTATGTTGTTATATAACAAAATGCAGCAGCAGCTCAGGGTGTATGGATGCATTTAATATAACGCCATATGTGATTCAGCTGTTGCGATGCAGCTCTGCTCGGCACTGTATGAGTCATAAAAAGGCCCAGAGGAGAGCGGCTATAAACGGCAGCATGTACAGTCCCTACTCAAAAACACATAAAACACATATTTCTGTCACACACAGGGCACAATTTTTATCAAATCACTTTGGGAAAGCAGTGCGGCGACAGCTGTTTGAAATGTCTGCTTACAGCTGTGCTCACTGAGCTGAGATTCTTACTGAGACATGCAGCTGTCAAGAGCCTGACAGATATTGGATTTTTTGGGGCCAACGCTAATACCGATATTAGGGAGTAAAAAAAAAAAATCCAGATATTGATATATCGGCTGATATTCTTTATAGAGAATATATTATACAAAATACAGAATATATACATGAAAATACATTTTTTACAAGTGGCCAACACTTGTGACAAAGACATACTTGAAACAGGATATTTTTAAATTTTAACAATAAATTTTATTGTCCAAAATTTGACCAAGGCACCAAAACAGTCAACTTTCACTGATATTTTTAGTATAGATAGTATAAATAACTATAAAGAAAATAACTAGCAATGCATGAGAAATATCAGGGCCGATATATTATCGGCCAATATTGGCCTATCCAGCTATATTGGACTGTATCTGTATCAATGATAATATGGCTGTAATAATATCTGATTTGACAGATCATGAATAAAGAATTTAATTTGACTTCTTAGGCACAATGCTCTATAACAGCCAAAGTATATTAGTGAAGTTTTTGATGTAGAACTGTTTGATGTCAGAACTTTTAGGAGTATCGAGAAGCAAGTGAGAAGCAAGTAAGAAAAACCAAATAAATAATAATAATAAAGCAAAACATATGACCCTGAATTAAGAAAAAGTATCAAATTTACATAAAATGTTGCCCATGAGGCTACAAATAAACATGATCTGAAATAGGATCTGTTAAAAAATTTAAGTTTTCATATTGGCACATATCGGACAATTTATATGCTGATATCAAAATAGATGATTGTTGCTGTGATAGACAAATATCGGCCCAATATATCGGTCGACTGATATATCAGTCAGGCTTTACAGCTGTCTCACAAAGTGCAGCAAACAGAAGCAGAAACACAGTCAGACAGGTTATGAACAAACCCCAGACTAACTAAATTTGAGCCTGAGTCTAATCTAATCTGAGTACACTCCCAAACAGATGTTCACTCAGACAGCTATGGACACTACAGACAAATATTAGGCTAGCTCTGTTTGGACTACTTTCTTAGTCCACTTGGAGTATGCAGTCACAAACAAATGGTAGCATAGTGGCCACAAAGACAAGCCGTGGAAAAGTCTGGGTGGTCGCAATAATTTGGAGGTCTGTGGAAGTCTGCACAGAGGCTACGCCTTCACCCTCAGATGACAAAATTCATCAAACTCATTTCAGTGAAATTCTGGGAACAGTTGGCACCAGTTTATTTTTGGAAAGGCAAAACTTTCACCAAATCAGCAAAGACTAAGCAGGTTTTTCATTTAGTGACTGAATGGACACTTTGCTGATGTAATAGTACTTATTTTTTGTTGACTCTTGCAATGCATTACAAAGTTTTGTAATGAAGTCTTGCTGAAACAGCTGACTCTTTCTAAGTCCTGTCCGTTTTTCTTATGTACTCCAATAACAGTTGCACAAGCTTGGTACTCAGCAGAACCTCGGTCAACTTTCTTGTTTCCTGTACATAGGTTTATGTTACATGCAGAGCTTGACTATGTTGAAAGGAAAAACAGATTTTTTAGATGGCTAAAAGATGTTGTAAAAGTGATATACTGTATATAGTCACATGTTAAGTTAGCTAATGTTAGCAAAATGCTAGCTAAGGATTTCTGTAAATTAGCTAGTTAGTTAGCTAGCATTTTGCTAACATTAGCTATCTGATGTAACTAGCTAGCTAACGATTGATGTAGACTAGCTAGCTAGTTACCTAGTGTTTTACTAACTTTAGCTAACTTAGCATGTGACTATAGGCCATTTCACTTTTACAGGTCCCAGGCAACATCTTTTAACCATCTTCAAAATTTGTATAGACTAGATGAGCCTAGCATAGCATATCTAAAAACAGGAAACAGGAAAGAAGAAAGTCGGCCGAGGGTCCGTCAGGTACCAGTCTTGCTCATCTCTTATTGGAGCATAGAGCAAAAATGGGAGGGACTTAGGAAGGGTCAATTAAGCAATTTGTCTATTCTCATAAAAAATGATCACCATTAATTTTGAGAATTATTTAACCCGTTTGTCAACCAAAAACTTTGTTGGTTTCAGCTTCTTAGCTGTGATGATTTGTTGAGGTTGCAATGAGCATTTGTTGCTATTCTTGAAAATTTTAGACTAAACAATTAATAAACAAAATGAAAGATTGATCGATAATGAAAACAATCATTAATTGCCTCAGGCGTTGGTATACATCACCTCTGTGAATTTGACAGCTGCACTGATCGAGCACATTAAAGCCACTCCAGCCACGTCGCTTGCCAGTTTGGTATCTGACTGCACAGCTGCCTCTGAGCTGCTGTGCGTCGGCCTTCAGCGCGGTGATGTGTTCAACAAGCCTAACTGAACTGATCTTTCCCTCCCTCGTTCCTCCTGCTTCAGATGATGGTCAATAGGACTACTGAGGTATACACACGCTCATTTAATTCTCCACAGATTCACAATACAGTCCCATCCCTTTGTTATTTCTCTTTTCTTTTCTTCCACCATTTATGTTTTCACCTCCACAGCACTGCATGGAAGGAACCATTTGGTTTATTTCCCCACAGTTTCTGTTGGTTTGGTTTAATAAGAGGTCATGCACGGCTGACACGAATGGCCAAGCTGCTGCCGTGTGTCCTGCGCTCAGGCACCACAGTCTGCTTATCTTTAGTTTTTATTTATTCATACGTCTGTATGCATTTACATTCCTTTTTTTTCAGTTTATATTAATTTATATTTAAATATTTTTTGTCACCAGCTGAGACCTTTTGTTTTCTGTCATAGAAATATCTCTAAACAACATCATTACTGAGATGTATGGTTTATTGATTTATTTCAAATGATTACATTTTCCTCCTGTAAGGTTTTGATTTGGTGAATACTGTGATGCATTTAGGAACAGCTATGAATGTCTGCCTTGTAATTTTGTCTGTTTATGTTGTGTTGCATGATTTCAAGAAATGCACTATGAACTAGATACTTTAAGCGGTATTGTTTAAATAATTGCAAATATTACAATATACTGCATACAATATAATTCCTCATGTATGAAAGGCCATTGCTGCCAAAATAAAAATGAAATAATTTACTCAAAGTGAAATTTAACTTTCCATCTGTGTGCCCATCATATATGACAAAATTTTAATTCAAATGATAAGAAATGTTCACATTTGAAAAGTATGGACACTTATTACTGCCACACCAGACCTGTTATAACAATGTAATATTTATGTTATTACAGCATGACACCTTCCAAATTATAATGTGATTATTTATTGTTATAACAAAAATTGTTTGACATTATAACATGTTAACTTAGATTGTTTTACTGTAATATGAAGATACAAGTTACTGTGTTATAATGTGGAGAAAAAAAAGTCTTGATTGAAACATTTCACGTTATAATGTTATGATGTATATTGTTATAATGTAACATAAAGATTTAAGTTATCACATTATAATAAACGTGATCATGTTATAACATAAAAAAATCTGTTTTGACATTAAATATGTCATTTTAGTACATGATAACTTCACTTTTTACATTTTAACATAAAGATATAAGCTATCACATAATAACAAAGTAGTCATGTTGTAACATTAAATGTTTTATGTTATATCAATAAATTATCATGTTAAAACATGAAATATTATAGCAAAATAAAGAGCATATTGTTACAAGAAAATTTTATTTCAACATGATCAATTTCTGCGTCGTAATAATGTGAAAATATCTTAAAAACATCTTGTTGTGATACTGATCCATTTTTCTTGTTCTGGTGTGGCAGCAATATGCTGTCATAGAAAATGTATATGCATTTTTAGATGTCAGATTAAAAATTGAATTTTTTTTCTTAACATATTTAATGCACACACAAATGGAAAGTTGAGAGTGATGGAATGATTTTGTTGTAATATTGACAGTCCTGGTCTTCCATACACAACAGCTTCCTGATTAAGTATTTCAAATGCATGCATTTCTATAGAAGATATTTAAATTATTGTTATATAACCTGTACTATTTTTACTCCTACAAACAATACAAATCAGTAATGGCATGGGAAGCTCAGACAGCTGTAAGAATATGACCTGCTTGGCCAAAGACTTGAGCAGCATGTTGCATCCACGCTACCTTAATTTGCACCATTCTAAGCTTTTGACTGTGTAAAGTTTTTAAACCATCACGTTAGTCACTGTATTCTTCACACTTTTGTAAACGACTTTTTCACATTAAATCGGACCACACTTACAGAATGGCAAGGTAAGGCAAGAATTTCACAATTACTCCAACCTGCTCTGCAATCTCTAACTTCTCTCATATATCTCTCATTGCTAACTCTGATAACTTCTCTGATGTACAGTTAACATAGTGCACTTTGGTGTTGATCAGAAATGTACCCTCCTCGTCATGTGACACGATATGATTTTATTATAATTTGGTGTGGTTTGGGTAGCCAATATTGTTTGTCCATCTTCATGTCAATCTTGACGACAATCTGTGTGTACTGTACATCTATTTGTTCTGCTTTTGTTTCCGTCTTTTTCATTTCAGTTTTGTTTTTTGAAGCAGAGGAAAGTTCTTCCTTTACTTTTCTTTCTGTGGTTGATAACCTGCATGGAGGTGACGTGTCGGAGTGTGTTTTGGGGTTGTGTGTATGGGTGCTACATATTTTGACTTAAAAATGTTTTATATATAGAATTTCCTTTTCTCCCGTGACTTTTGTTTTCTTTGCTTTAAGTTTATTTTTCGTTCCACCTGTGATGCTTGATGCGACTGCTGCATGCTGGGAAAACTAAAGATGGAGACTTTCGAGTAAAGGTTCAAGGACCCGAGTAAAGGCTCAAGTCTGACCTCTCTGCTCCTTTGTGTGTGTCCGTTTCTTTCCTGTCTATCTTGCAGAGTGGATTCACCCCCCTGCATATCGCTGCCCACTATGGCAACGTCAACGTGGCCACACTTCTACTGAACCGAGGGGCAGCAGTCGACTTCACCGCAAGGGTACGAGTCCACACTAATGAGCACCTTTATTTAGTTCTGATCAGTGCATTGAAATTTGGAAACCTGTGCAAACTGTCTCAAAAAATACAGAACACATTTTACCACTTTGCCACTCAGCTCTTATCTTTTCGAGATCTTAATGGAAGATGTAAACACTTTGTCTGAATAAGTTCTGATGTAGTTAACATCTAACTCACATGACCGATCAGCTGTTTCCTCACGGCTCAATAAAACACACACGATCGCTCTACACAGATCTGATGGAGCCTTCATTAATACATGAAAAATACATGAAAATGAACAGAAGTGGCTGATTTCTGTCATGTTTTCTACATTTCCATGGTATCTTGTTGCGCCCTCTTCTTCTGCGATGGTGTAATGGTATCACCTACTGCTTATTTTGATAAACCAACTCTTAATAATTGCATAACCGTAGGCGAGGCATTCACTCGCATTTTTGTTTGCTGACTTACTTCATTTGGATGGAAACTTAGCTAATATATTTTAATTAACTGATAGAATCTCTTCACAGAAGGTGTTTCAGCCTTTTTTAATTGTCTGACAACAGATATGCATCATGCAATGGCTCGCATTTTACTACTTTTTCTTCAGCGGTTTCACAGTTTTCCAATTGGAGAATTGGTGCCACGTGGCAGTGCTTATTTAACTTACACTACTGAGCTGTAGTGGACAGAAACAGGCATTCCCTCACATTTTCTTTGGCTAACCCACTCAAAATTCTGTTAAATTTGCGATGCACTTGGATGCAAACACAGCTTGGTGTTTTAATTGCCTCTCAGATACTCTTCACAGAAGGCGTAACAGCCATATTTAGTTGTCTGACAAAAGACACGCTTCGCGCAATGGCTTGCATTTCACTCATGCTATTCGCATGTTCACATACAAGGTTACGCTTCAAGTTTTATTCTCTTCTGTTTTATTTTTTGTGACCCCAGCAGTGGTGGACAGTAGTAAAGTACATTTACTTGAGTACTGTACTTATGTACATTTTTTGAGTATCTGTACTTTACTTGAGTATTTGTTTTTTTGGAAACTTATTACTTTCACTCCACTACATTTCAAATACAAATATTGTACTTTTGACTCCACTACATTTCTAGGAAGGTTGTTGTTACTTTTCGACTGAGCTTTGAAGTCAGCTGTTGGTGTTTTTCTTTTCTAAAATGCAGTTGGTCACATGACGTGTTCCTCACAGAAGGAAACCAATCACAGTAGCTCCTCTGGATTGATGTAAAAGTGGAAATACATCTTCCAGGTGCTCTTTTTAACAAGAACAAGCAAACTCTCCCTCTTTCATTCAAACAAAAAGTGGTAATGGTGACGGCAGGAGAAAGACAAAATTAAATCTCAAGATGTTATTATAATTATTCATTATTCCAGGTAGCTTTTAAAGTTGGATTGTTTTTATCGGGGTGAAAAATACCACATAATTCATGTATATATACTGCCTCTGAAGACAGAAAGAAATCTCAGTTATTTAACAGACTTGGAGAACAACTTATAGTCGACTTCAATCTACTTTTCATGATGTGATTTTAATACAGTTACATCAGAAAATGACAACAGCTGTCCTTTTTGTTTTTGATTGTATTTCTATGTTGAAGTGTTTATAGGTGTTTCTATAGACTTTGTGTAGCAGAGTGGTTCTACATGCTGTTCAGTGCTTCATTAGATGGTTTCAGAGAGTTACAAGCTTCTGTAAATGCATCATGAAAACAATACAGCATGTATCGATATTAGAAAATGTATTTTATAATTTGTACTTTTGAATACTTAAGTATTTTTAAAAACAAGAACTCTAGTACTTTAACTTGAGTAAAATTTTGACTGAGCAACTTTCACTTGTAGTTGAGTAATATTTGACCAGGAGTATCTATACTTTGACTCAAGTACTGGGGTTGAGTACTTTGTCCACCACTGGACCCCAGTGATTGTGTGTTGGACGCCACAGTTCTTTTTTTCTTTTTATAATGTGTCAATCTCCTGCAGCTTCTGTACCAGACATGTTAATAGATGTAGTACACAGTTATCAAATCTCAGTCCTCGTATCCCCTCTGTCATCTCTTTCTCCTGAGCCCACAGATCCACCAGTACTCACACACACAAAGACAGCCGTCTTCAAGTATTATCATATTTTAACTGAGGCTTTGAAAAGGCCTCACCCCTCACTAACTCAGCGGCACACGTTACTAACTTTGATTTCTGGCCTCTCAGATGTGGATTTGTTCCCTTCAATCACTATAATCCTGAAAACAAATTCTGATGTTCTATTTTTATCCATGTGAACAGTGTGGATAAAAATAGCTCTTTTCTCACCTCTGCATGAAAAAAAAGAAAAACACATCTCACGCTGTGCAAAATAAGTAGAGTTCAGAAGCATTTCTGCTAAGCCTCAAGGGAGTGCTTGTGTTGCTAACAAGGAGGCTGCAGGGATTTTTAAAATCTTGTGTGGTTCAAAGGTCTGAGAGAATGCACTCATCCTCTGCCTGTGTAATCAAGACAAAATTCTTCAACAAAAATATCTTAAAGAGTAGAATAAAATCTCAGCAGAAGAAGCAAACCTGCCTACCACAGTGTAGACCAACTTATAACACAAGATAACATTCAAATGTGTATTGATTTTATTTTGAATGAAATATGTTTAATTAGTTAGCTGATTAGTTGATGAATTAGATCTGCTGTGTTCTGTCATGTCTTTATAGTAAATTCTCTTTAAGGCAGTGTATTGCTGTCACACCAGAAAATGAAAAACAGATCAGTATCATATTATAATGTGAAAATATTCATGTTATTAAAACATATACAGTGCAAACTTATTACGATTTGAGAAGATATTTTCACATTATTATGATAACATGAAACTTTTCTTGTTATTACAATATACTATTCATCTCAACAAGATAAATTGTATATATAACAATATACATTTCTTGCTGTAAAGTTCTAACAGTTTGTTGTTATGTTATTGTGCATGAACACATCTTGTGTAGATACAGACGCAGGACAGAATATTAAAATGCAAACATTGTTACTTCATTTTTATCAGTCAAAACTCACTGACAGTCATGTCTCGTCCCTCCTGTAGAACGGGATCACTCCTCTACACGTGGCGTCCAAACGTGGCAACACTAACATGGTCGGCCTGCTGCTGGACCGAGGCTCTCAGATTGATGCTAAAACAAGGGTGAGTATCACGGAAAACACAACTATGGTTTCTTAGTTGTGAATCTTTTTTTTTTTTAAACAATATTTTTGTTGAGAGTTTAATCATAATATCAATGAACAAACATCAATATACACACATTCACAAAGACAAAGGAAGTAGAACAAAATAGAATAATAATATCAATAAATGAAAAATAAATGGTTGTAAATAAATTTAAATATATAAATAAGTAAAAGAGTGATTAAATAACAAATATCAATACAATAAAATAAAAAACTCTTTCTGTCTGTCAACCTGTCCAGCCTAAGACATGTCAACAACTCCCTTGTCCACAGTCTAAGTGATGGTGGTTTTACATTTTTCCAACATAGTGCAATCATTCATCTCGCATGAAGAAGTCCAGAATCAATCATTTTTGTTTGCTTTGTTGTTCTAAAAAAGTTTACATGTTTAAAGCCTCAATAAAATGTTACTTTTAACCATCTGCGAGAAACATTTCAGCACGTTTTCCCCAAAAATACCTGTGTCTTTGGGCGGTTGCATAAGCATCAAATCAAAGTTTCCCTTTGATTCAGGCACTTAACACAAATATCAGGAATGCCTCATTAAACACTTATACTGAAGCAATTTTAATCTTGTATTAATTGCATGTTTTTGAGCTTTTATACAAACCATTTCCCAGTTTTCCTCACATGAGACATGGTGTCTCTGTTCTCCACGCATTTAATCAAATGTTTTTCCAACAAGTTATAAAATCTAGATATGTTTCTTTCCATCTAAATTGTTAAGTGTAATTTCCTCAGTAGCTGATAGCAGAGGTATGACCATCGCTATCTCATATTTTGATGCCAGCTCCTTATTTACAAATATTTTAAAAATATGTTCAGGGAATTTGATACTTCTGACAAAATTATTCAAATGCAAAAAAGTTGCCCTCCAAATAAAAGTTCCCTGTTTTCCCCAGATAGGAGTAAATTGTGCTTCACAGTTTTTGAACTGTAGTTGGAACATCCTCAAGAAAAACTACAACACAACATGCATCTTTTTCCGTCTCTCTTTGTTGTCAAGTTTCTCTCTCCACAGGGGTCAAATGTTTCTGCTGTTGCATCCAAAACACGAGCAGCTCACTGTGATCACGTCCGTTAGAGAGGACAGATGTGAAAATGAGCTTAATGCTGTTGTTTTCAGTTGAGCAGGACCTCAGTGGGTCAGTGGATTAAAATCAGTATCACAGTGGATGGACAGGCTGACCTCTGCGTGGTGTTGTTTCGATGTCTGCCAGATAGCAGGACTGTCATTAGATTCATTAGCTGGATTTTATTCTAACCACCCTACAACATCCAGCCCGGGTCCATCACTGGTTACACCTGCATCTGAGTTGTTTTTTCCAGGTTAAGACACTCACCTCACCTGACTGAACCACTGTTGTTCGTTCTGCAGGATGGTCTGACTCCTCTTCACTGTGCGGCTCGGAGCGGACATGACACATCTGTGGAGCTGCTGCTGGAGAGAGGAGCACCCTTACTGGCCAGAACCAAGGTGTGTCACATGACTATACACCTTTTAAGAGTCACTTTTTCAAACTCTGTCATATTAGCTGCCTCAAAGTAGTGAGTGTCCAGTGAGTCATAATGCCCTAACATCATGTTGTATATAGACTGAATCAGAATGTGGGTCTTTTGGCTTTAAACCTATTTGTGGTGCGACAAGAACTTTTTAAAGGTACAGTTTGACATTTTGAAAAATAGTACATAATTGTCACGATTTGTATTTTTTTTTTTTTAATCAGATGAGAATATTGTGGTTTAAAAGCTGTTAACTTTGGATATGCTTCATAAACAATGACAGCATGTGGACTCAAGTCACATCGCTTGGACTCAAGTCAGACCCGAGTCACAGATTTAATTACTTTAGGTACGACTTGACAAAATCAGCAAAGGCTTGCAGCTCGACTTGGACCAATGACCCACCAATGACTCGTGATGTCAACTGGACTTGAACCTTTTGACTTACTTGATATCTTCCCCCAGGCCCAAAGATTAAAAAGTGTTATTTAAGACGTGTGAATCCACAAATCAATAACTAACATTAACACTATTCTTTCTCTCTGGGTCCACTTAATTCCCCAGATCCACTTTGTTTAAATCAGTCTGACAGTATCCAATCAAGTTGCAGGAGAGAAACATGAAGCGCCAGTTGGAAAAAATCATTTTGTTTATGTACAAATGTGGTGTGGTGGTGACCTGATTAAGACTAAGGATTTATCGATCTTGACTTGGGACTTGCAAAACAATGACTTAGTCCCCTCTCTGTTCTGTTCATATATAGTAGGAAGGCTACTGCTGGAAGTCTTGATTGATTAGTAGCGTGCTCATTAACAAGATACAACACGTGAATAAGACAGCTTCAGAGTTTTTGGACAGTATATTGTTGCACCTTTGACAAAACTACTCTGTTCCTCTTGGTTCCCCTGCTCCTTGGCTATTTGCTAAGCTAGGCTAAAAATGTCCATATACCCACTGTAGCACTGTGTTTTATCAATGTTCTCATCTGATTCAGGGTAAGACAGCATTTCAAGTGTTATGTTTCATTTCAGCAGTAATAAAATAAAAACAAAACAATTTATAGCTGCACATTTGACATGTTATTGTCCTGTAAAACTGATATTGCTAATGTGTTAGCAAGCAATTGCCTATTAACACATCCAGCAGTCAGAGCACCACCTGTTAAATGTAAGTCCAAAATTCACTCTCCTTTCAGCTCTGTGTTGGTCTCCACCATCCTGTGAAAAATATCTGGCTCTTTAGCTGCTAACCGCTACACTATGGTAACAAGCTAGTTGCTAACTGGGGGTTTATTGCTCATAAAAAGGGCACACTCCTGAACTGAAATGAAAAAAGACTTGCAAAACTCAATGTTTAGGACTCTGGACTTGAATGCAAAGACGTGGGACTTACTTGTGACTTGTAAATCAATGCCACCTCTGTCCTGTTCATATACAGTAGTAAGGTTACTGGTGGAACTCTACTGTGAACAAATCACATATTTCAGAAAGTTCAGAAAGAAGCAGTGATGCATTCACAGTCCACAGCCTCACAGTCATTCATCATTTATTTATCTCCAATGAACTAAATGATCTCTGTTTCACGTTGCAGAACGGGCTGTCTCCTCTTCACATGGCGGCACAAGGCGACCACGTCGAGTGTGTCAAACACCTTCTGCAGCACAAGGCTCCTGTTGATGATGTCACGTTGGACTACCTGACAGCGTTACACGTTGCAGCTCATTGCGGCCACTACAGAGTCACCAAACTGCTGCTTGACAAGAGGGCCAACCCCAACGCCAGGGCACTGGTACGATACAAAGACACTGTGTAACTTAAGTAAATTCAAACAGTTATAAGATACAAATCAAAAGGAAAATTTAGTCAAGCTTGGTGGGTTTAAATGACTAAGGTGAAGGTTAGGTTAAATATTGTTTAGGTTTATCCTTTACTGTGTGTTTGTGTGCTGTGTTTCCTCAACAGAATGGCTTCACTCCGCTGCACATAGCCTGTAAGAAGAACCGAGTGAAAGTGATGGAGCTGCTGGTCAAATATGGAGCGTCTATCCAGGCCATTACAGAGGTACAACACACACCTGAGTGTAACTGAAATCAGCACCAATGTTTCTTTGAACCTACTGGGGAAGTGTTACTTCTTCTGTCAAAAGGGAAATACTAATACTGGTGGATGGCTTAGAAAAAGTTTGACGATATTTCTGCAATAGCTGGCACCTTTTTTTTCTAATTTAAAAACCATGAATTTGCACTTTTGTCCAATTGGCTTTAGGAAAGGTTAATGCTGAAGTAGAAATAGAGGAGAAATCAACTATTGTTCAGCCTGTTTAAAACGACAGCATGAAATAAGCTCATGGCATGATAGTTCTCACGGTAATGAGATAAATGGGATTAATGTGGACAAGCTGGGACATAATGGCTCGGCTAATTATTAACTGTCTAATCTGATCGATATCAAGGCTATTTCCTCCCAGGCTACTTTCATAATAATTAGACAGCTTAGAAGGTTACATTGGACATTAAAGCAGATATAGAATTTACAAGACAGTGGTACAAACTTGGAAAATAGTATATGTCAGCCTTTTTTAATGCAAATATATGATTCATTTGTCTTGTGCGTGGGTTTTTTAACTGTCTTGCTAACTACATCATGTATTATTTTGCATATTAATAAGTCTGATGACCTTTCCTTGAGTAACAAATTCATGCTCAACATGACTAATAATTTGTCCTCTGGTTCCTCTTTTCCTTCTCTTCCTGTGTCCAGTCTGGTTTGACTCCCATTCACGTCGCAGCCTTCATGGGTCACCTGAACATCGTCCTGCTGCTGCTGCAGAACGGAGCTTCGCCCGACGTCAGCAATATAGTAAGTGATGGGAAACGAGCCAATCAGAGAGAGGCAAAGTCACAGAGAGGGTAAAAATGTAGTCTCTTGTAATTTAGTTGTTTTTAAGTGAGACAAAGTGTTACACTGAGTGGTCAGCCAGATTAAGTATGAGCACTTTCCACTTAAATATGTGTATGTTGAGTCTTCTGATCTATATGTTTCTGTGTGTGTTGTGTACAGCGTGGAGAAACAGCGTTGCACATGGCAGCCAGGGCAGGTCAGGTGGAGGTGGTCAGATGTCTGCTGAGGAACGGAGCAATAGTGGACGCCAGGGCACGGGTGAGACTGCTCTATTCTGTAGTGACACAACAGGGAACACTTTTTACTGCAGTATTTACCACCATGCAGAACAACACTTTTTTAACTAATATGACTGCATTGCACCAACAAAGATCTAAGGTTTATTGTAAGCTAAGTTTAGCAAGGGTTGTGCACTTAAAAACTAATCCAAGTTTACTGATATAAATCTGAAATTTAATCAAGACTTTAATCAATATAGAGTTACTTGCTTACACAAAGTAAAATAAGTCTGCCAGCTTTTCATCTGGCCAGGGACTATGCTAATTCTGGGATATTTACGGTACCGTTTATTAATATGCACTGTCCCTGAGAAGTAAATGAATAAAAGAATGAATAAATAAATAAATCTGAGTGCTGTCCTAGTAAATGGGGAAAAAACACTAACTTACAGCTGCTCTCTATTCCTTAACATTACATTGCTAGCTAGCTAAAAAGTTAACAAAACATCTCAATGTTTGCCAGCTAGCTAAAAAGATAACAAAATGTTACATTGTTTGCTATGTTATTAAAAACTTAAAAAAGTTACATTGTTTGCTAACTAGCTAAAAAAAATGTACACTGTTCACTACCTAGCTAAAAAGTTAACAAATGTTACATTCTTTTCTAGTGAGCTTACAAGGTAGTTAGCTTAGTTAGCCTAATCATGATGACTCAGAGAAGTTCTAATTTGTCCTCCTTTGAGAAAAACTTCTTGGCTGAATTAATGGAGCAATGTGGCTGAATAATAGAAGATTTAAAAGGGATACTTTGAAAGTTTGGTGCAACAGAACTTAAACAATTATTTAATTGGGTTAAAATATTAATCCTTGTCAGTGCAACCCAGCCTAATGTTCTTGGTTCTTCCTCTGTGTCGTCCTCAGGAGGACCAGACTCCCCTCCACATTGCGTCCCGTCTGGGAAAAACCGAGATCGTGCAGCTGCTGCTGCAGCACATGGCCCACCCTGATGCTGCCACGACCAACGGCTACACCCCCCTCCACATCTCGGCCAGGGAGGGGCAGGTGGAGACAGCCTCTGTCCTGCTGGAGGCCGGAGCTTCACACTCACTGGCCACCAAGGTGGGTTGAGGAGACATGCTTTGTCTTTGAATGTGACTACTTGCTCCAACTAAAGTTAGATCATTAGTCATGATTGGTCATTAGCTAGCTAGTTATATTTGATAGTAAATATTAGCAAAACTCTAGCTAACTATCAAGCTAAGCTACATAAATTGTTAGCTAGCTAGCTGGCTCAAGTTTTGCTAATGCTGGCTTACTTATTTGACTACATAAAAAGCTTTTATAGGTCCTCCAGCGACGTCTTCTAACCGTCTTCACAATCTGGTTTTCTTTTCAACATAGATGAGCTGAGCACATAGCCTATCTAAGTACAGGAAACAAGAAAGGAGAAAGTTGACTTAAGATTTTACTGTTTTTCCTCCTTGAAATGGGTTAGAATCTAATAACCCCCTTTGGACAGACATTTTTTTATGTGTTTGGTGTAGTCTGAAGTTACATAAAATATGAAATAAAATATAAGGCTACATTGATTCAGTTGTTGAGGGTCTATGGGGTAAAATAACTTAAGGAATAAACTTTGACAGTCCAAGGTGCAAATAGCATTGTTGGCTATGGATACTTGGGTGCTTGTCTCTGCTATGCTAGGCCATATACACCCAAGTGTAAATAGTTACACTGGCTATTCCACCCTGGGTACAAATAGTAAATAGCAAAACAAAAAATGAATGTCTATTTGCATAGAGGTGAGAATATTAATTTACTTTATGTCATTTGTCTGTTGCAGTTTGGTCAAGGTTAGGCAACAAAACTACTTGGTTTGGTTCATCTCTGCCTTGTGGGTGTAAATAACCACATTAGCTATTTACACCCCAGATGCAAATAGCATTGTTGGCTGCTGACACCTTGATGCTTGTCTCTTACACTCTAGGCTCTATACACAGGGTGTAAATATTCACAATAGCTATTTCACCCCAGCTACCAATAGGTTCATGTTGTTAGCAACTGACAGCTGGGTGCAAATAACATTTGGCTAAAAAAAGAAGTGAAAAAGTAAAACTGAGGAGTTTTTGGAACATATGAGGAAATAGCCACTCCTGAGTGCAGTTAGCTGTAGCTGAGAATGTTATCCCACTGTGCACTTTCCAAGAATAGGGAACTGCTTGCCATCAGAAGTCAACATCTGCTAAAAATGTTGGTGTAATTTATTTTGTGCCACCCAAGTTGACATGACATCATGGCAAATATTGTAAAGGATGAATCAGGTTATTATACACTGTAGCTGATAGAAGTAGGAACAACAATGATTTTGTTGTGTCATACAAAAACAATTTCTGCAAAAAAAAAAAAAAAAGCTCAATCTGCACAAGATTGCACAAATGCACAAATCCAATGAAGGATCAGGATTAGCAGGATGAACAGATGTGCAATAACAAACGCACTGATGAAAGAATGGACTGTAAGTGCAGCTATGATGTGAGTGACAGTCCCATGGTGGTGTTGGATAAAGAGGTTACAGTCGAACTGTACATGCAGGTCTCTGTCTGTTTGACCCACTTCTGCTGAATGATTGATGAGGCTGTAAAGCTGCTGCTCTCCCCTGAATAGTGCATGAAGCCTGAATGTAGTCAAGTGATTTATCGTCATCACTGTGTTTACCCGAGGACGCTGCTCTGTCACAATCTGCTCTCTGACCAGTTGAGGACACATTAGTCCTTCGGTTCATTTATACATCAGTAAAGGTGAGACAGATGCAGCGTGTTCGTCAGGGTTCAGTATTTCTCCTCTCTCCTCTCTCCTCTCTCCCACTCTTGATGCCTCAGTTTCTCTCTGGGGAGTGAGGGGTGTGGCTGTCGCTACGGAAACCAAATCAGGGAAAGTTGTTGTCATGCGAGTGCATCCATCCTAGCATGTCCATAATGGTCCTCATTGTTGATTTGCTGAAATCGCTGTTTTGTTTTGTTTTTTTCCACATCTAAGTCTAAGGTAACCCTCTCCCCTCTCCTCCACTCATCTCCTCTCTGTCTTTTTTTTTTCTTTTTGGTCCAATCACCTCTTTCATCAGATATAATCCAGGCAGGGTTTGACAAACAAAGGATCGTTCCCTCCATGGGCAGGGCTGGGTCATAAACACGCTGGTCATGTGGTTTCTGTCAGCTCCAGTCTGCAGTTTAAAATGGTTAAAGTGCTCCCTCTGCTGTCTGTAAAGTGGAAGTTAAAGGACTCTTTTTAATGTTGTTGGTTTAAGGTTACATAGAATTGCATCAGCGTGTCAGCAGGATGGGACCTCCCATGATGTATACAGAGATAATACATTTGAATGTAAATGTTAAAAGACAAATGTCAGTAGTTCAATGTTTTTGTGGAAAAAATACTTTGTTATTTGTAAGAGAAGATAATCAAACTGCATTTTTTGCCTTATATTAGTCTTAAAACATATTCACATTGTTCTGTGTGGGCTGAAAACAGATAAACTTTACTTGCTCGTGCCTTGCAGTAATGAAATGATGCAAATATTTATTTAGAGAGAGATCAGAGGAACTACGGAAGCATATTGCTATCACACCAAAAAAAAAAGAAAAAGGACTGGTATCATGTTATAACATGAAAAGTATCATATTACAGAAAGATTTCTTCAAGATATCATGAGATATTTTTACATTATAACAGATGTTTTTATCTTATAACATTTCATTTTCATGCTATGACAATACATTTTCAGGTTTTATCATGTTATAATAAATATTTTCATATTATAACACGATTTCTTACCCTTCAGATATTTTTATGTTATAATAGCTATGTTAGAACAAGATATTAACATGTTATGACAAGATATTTTCATATTATAGCAAGTTTTTTTATATTCTAACAAATATTTTCATGCTATAACAAGAAATCTTTACATTATTACAAGATATTTTTATGTTGTAGCAAGATTTTTTCACATTAAAACAAATATGTTCATGCTATAATAAGATATTTTCACATTATAACAGATATTCTTGTGATATAACATTGTTATTACAAAAAAACAAATTACCATGTTATAATAAGAAACTTTTTTGGCTTGGTGGCAATATGCTGCCATAGCAACCACCAAAAGAAAAAAGGCTGTTATTTATGAGGTCTTACTCTGATCATGTCAACCTGAGTTAACCTGTGTGTAGATCTCCTGTATTCACAACACATTTTTTTTAATCGCTCTTCTCTGGCTGTTTCTGTCCACAGAAAGGGTTTACCCCCCTGCATGTGGCCGCCAAGTACGGAAGCCTCGATGTAGCCAAACTTCTGCTGCAGCGTCGTGCTCCACCCGATTCTGCTGGGAAGGTATTCAGCAAAATACACATCGTTATGGGTTTTACCAAGGCTGTACCATTTCAAATGTCTGTGGTCATATTTCAAGACACAAGTCAAAAACACTCCAACTGTACAGCCACTGTAATCTAATTCTACAAATAATATTACTGTAGCCTAATCTTTATCTGTAACTGTGCAGAAACTCTGGGTTTACACAATGCTGATTTAGGATTCAGATGTCAGCATTATGAATGAAACTTCAAAGCTTCAAACTATCTGGAACAGCCTTAGGTTTGTGTATGATTAGATGTGTTAAATGTTAAATATGGTAAAAGGGGGATCACTTCCACTGTAAATGTTTTAGTGAACCCTTTTCCTGCATGTATAGTTTTTAAATCTAAGTGTTGTGTTGCTATTTTTCTGTATTGAGGTGACTGCAAGAGCATCGGTAAGCCTAGTTTGAATCAAATCAGTCATTCCTTCATTTGGATTAACTGTGATTTATTCCATAAAACATAAAAGAGATAACAGAAACCTTTTTACATCAAGATTCCTTTTCTTTCTTTGAATATGTTCGTCTTTGCACAATAATAAGGAGCCGCCCAATGACTCTTCCAACCTTTGCTGTCTAATTTAACTCGAAGACTGGGCTGCACCAACAAAGATTAATGTGATCTAAGATTCGTTCTTATCAGAGTTTACCAAAACTAGGTTTAGAATAAATAAATCCAGATTTAAATTAAGTAAGTAGCATTTAAAATTAAGCAATGAAAAACTAATATCTGTTTAGTAAATCCAACTTTGTTGATGTAAACAGGAATTACACAGTATATATACTTCCAATATTAAAATAAAAATATAAATATATATGTTAAAAATAAACGTATGCGCTGTCAATACCTAGTTTGCTAGCTAGCATTAAACTTAAACATTAAACAAAACATTATATAGTTTGCTTGCTAGCTAAAAAAGTCAACAAAACATTACATTGTTTGCTTGGTAGCTAAAAACATTAACAAAATGTTATGCTGTTTGCCATCTAGGTACAAAGTCGACAAAATATTCGATTGTTTGTTAGCTTACTAAAAAAGTTAACAGGACATTATATTGTTGGTTAAGTAGCTAAAATTATTTACAAAACATTACACTGTTTGCCAGCTAGATAAAAAGTCAACAAAAAAGAATAAATTGTTTGTTAGCTAGCTGAAAAAAGTTAACAAAACCTGTATTGTTTGCTAGCTATCTAAAAAAGTTAGCAAAATGTAAATTTGTACACCAGCTAGTGAAAAACAAAACATGACATTGTTTGCTAGCCAGCTAAAAGTAATTATTTTACAAATTATTTTTGCACAGTCCATCTCAAAAAGGCAGCCATTTTAAATTGAAGTTAAAAGTTTTGCTAAGAGTGAAAACTAAACTCAGGTTTAAAGAGGTTTTCTATTCTAACTTTAGGCGAGTTTATAAGTTTTGTGCAACATGATGTAAAGTCAAACTATGATTTAATCAGGTTTAAAAGTTAATGCTTGTTGGTGCAACCCAGCTTAATTATTCTAAACATGCTGTCTTATCCCCTTTAACACTTCCCGTAAACTCTGTGTGTGTGTGTGTGTGTGTGTGTGTGTTTGGTGCTGCACTAACTGCTCTTTAATCCATGTGCGCTCACCGTCCATCCCTTCCAGAATGGCCTCACCCCGCTCCATGTTGCATCACATTATGATAACCAGAAGGTGGCGCTCCTGCTTTTGGACAAAGGAGCGTCCCCCCACACCATGGCCAAGGTGAGAGTCCACAGTGCAGAGCTGTCCGCACTGTGTTGGTGGAGATAATGGCAGGGCTGAGTGGAAAAATTAGAGATTTGTTACAAAATTAGTGAAATACACTGAATCATTCAATCAAGTAAGATGGGAGATTCTCCATGTGGGTGGGTTGCCATATTTTATAGAAAATTTTTTTCATATTCCTTAGTTAGTATCTTTTCCAGAGCTATACAACTCTTCACCTATGAAATATTCAGACATTTCACAGTGACTTATTCCGGGGTAAAAAAATGGCTGTATGTCAGCCAACAAGTGAACAACAACAGTTAACATTCAGTGGTGACGTCAGTGTCTCTCCCCTGTCCCCATGAATCAGAACGGCTACACTCCTCTCCACATCGCCGCTAAGAAGAACCAGATGGAAATCGCCACAGTGCTGCTGCAGTACGGCGCCGAGACCAACATTCTGACCAAGCAGGGCGTCACTCCGCTCCATCTGGCCTCCCAGGAGGGCCACGCAGACATGGCCGCCCTGCTCATCGACAAGGGAGCCCAGATCAACGTCCAAACTAAGGTACTGTATTTGAGTGTTTTTCGGAGAGTAATTTTGAGGAACATTGTATTATTTATATTACTAGTAAGACATAGAATTAGAAGCTATAAACATAACATGTCAACCTTGCTACTGTTAATTAAAACTGCAGTACTTCTGAATACTACTGAATCACTTGCAAAATCAGAGAATTAGTAAAGTAACTGACATTATATACTTATATTTATATACTATCCAAATATATTTTATATAAGAATCAATCAAAGAATGGAATCTTATGAGTTAAACCTGATTTAAAAGTAAGTACAATTAAGAATCTCAGTGTTGTAAATCTAAGTTTAATGATGTAATCAAAAAGTTTAGTTTATTCAATGCTAAATAGTTCCTATATTGCTTACCCAAATAAAAAAAATAGACCTAGAAAGGTTTGCCAGCTAGCTAAAGAGTTAACAAAAGTTAACATTGATTCTCAACTAGCTGCAAAAGTTACCAAAATCTTCCATTGTTTGCTAGCTAGCTAAAAAGTTACCAAAACATTACATTGTTTGCAAGCTAGCTACAAAGTTAACAAAATACTGAATTGTTTGCTAGCCAGCTAAAAAGTTAACAAAACATTACATTATGTGCTAACTAGCAAAAAGGTTAACAAAATATTGCACTGTTTTCTAACTAGCTAAAAAAGTTAATAAAACATTAATTGTATGCTAACTAGCTAAAAATAATGAAGGGAGCTCAGATCAACATCCAAACTAAGTTACTGGGTTAGATTTGAGTGTGGTTTTCTGAGAATATATTAATTTATAGGCATACTGCATTGATTATACCACTAGTAAGACATAGTATTAGAAGCTATGAATCATTTCAACCTTGCTACTTTTAATTGAAGACGCAATATTTCTGAATGCTATCGAAATTCCTTGGAAAATCAGACAATCAAAGTAACTGACATTACATACTGTTCTAGCTATCATCTAACTCCAAATATCTTTGATATCAGAATCAATCAAATAATGAAATCTTAACCAAAGCTGCTGCTTTTACAGCAAAATCTATCTTCTTTACGATGTCGAATTAGCCACATTAGTTTATTTGACAGGAAAGGACAGACAGAATGTGGTCTGGATTTGGCTGTTGTGATATATTCACTGTTCTGTGTGTGTTCCTCATGCAGAGCGGCCTGACTGCTCTCCATCTGGCAGCTCAGGAGGATAAAGTGGCTGTTGCTGAGATCCTGGCCAAAAACGGAGCCAACCTCGACCAGCAGACCAAAGTATGTACATCCTGTTCTGCTGATATCATCATCTTCAGTAACAGTATTTTTATAATGTTTCTCCTTCAGTACAAAATTTTTGTCTTATTCCTGATTGGAGAATTCTAACAGATTTGTTGTTGTTTTGCAGTTGGGATACACCCCGCTGATTGTAGCATGTCACTATGGTAACGCCAAGATGGTCAACTTCCTGCTTCAGAATGGAGCCAGTGTCAACGCCAAGACAAAGGTACTAAAACTAAAGCAGATATTTGCATGGCTCAGATAATCATTATTATCTGAACCTTACAAGTACCATTTGTAACATTCATTATTTAATATCTATGCAATTGTTTGTATGTATCTGAATGTCTATTTGCACATGGCAGCTATTTACACCTAGTCCTCCTGTTTAGCTGTAGTCCCTGTAGAGAGGAGGCAGATTCTACAAAAACAACACAGGACTCTCTCCTGGGAGAAATTAGAAATCAGTGTTGACTTTTAAATTTAGACTCAGTAGACTTTTTTTCAATTTTAGTTGCATTTTTTGTTAGGGTAGACAACAAAACTACTTGGTTAGGTTATGTTTGAAAAGAAAAAGTCATGATTTGTCTCTACCATGTGGGTGTAAATAGCCAGTGTGGCTATGTTGTGCAAATACCTGGGTATACCTGGGTTCTTGTCGTTGCCATGCCAGGCTATATACATACCACACTGGCTATTCCAGCCCAGGTGCAAATACCTACATTGGCTATTGCACCCAGGATGCAAATAGTCATGCTAGTATTCCACGCTGTGTGCAAATAGCTACATTGACTATTCCACTGTTGGTGCAAATAGCATAGTTGGCTACAGACACCTGGGTGTGTGCCTCTGCCATGCTAAGCTATGCACTGTACACATATTGCTATTGCATTGCAGGTGCAAATAGCATTGTTGTGTACAGATACCTGGTTCCCTGGCTTTGCCATACTAGGCTGCATACACCCAGCTGTAAATAGCCACACTGGCTATTCCACCACAGATGCAAATAACATCGTTGGCTACTGTCACTTGGGTGCTTGTCTCTGCCATGCTAGATCTGGGTGTAAATAGCAACACTGACTATTCCACCATGGGTACAAATAGCATTGTTGAGTACGGACACCTGGTTGCTTGTAGCATACTAGGCTATATACACCAAATAGCAAATAGCATTGTTTGCTACTGACACCTAGGCGCTAATAGCACCTGCCTTATTGTATTTCACCATTAATGTTAAATTATATGAGTATATTATTGTTTTGCAGACTATGACAAAAAATAGTGTTTAGTTTCTTATTATAATCAGAAAGTTCTCTCATCAAAAGATCTTTTAAACCTTATTACTAGATATTTTCATGTTCTAATGACATTGTTTTCTCAGTATTATTATATACCTAGTTATTCTGTTTTGATAGGAAAGTTGTCTTTCTAATAACAGAATTCTATCATGTTATCAAGAAATGTTCTCATTATTACACATTACTAATGTATCTTGTTAAAATAAAAACCTTGTCTAATTATAATTTTCCACTTATTCTAGACTTTGGTGCAAACTGTGGAAAAAAGGCTTATAAAATCTTCTTGTCATTATGAAATAAATCTTTTCTCCTGTGTTCTTTCCCTCACAGAATGGATACACTCCCCTTCACCAGGCAGCCCAGCAAGGAAACACACACGTCATCAACGTACTGCTGCAGCACGGTGCCAAGCCCAACGCCATCACTGTGGTACGTAAACACACACGCACGCACGCACGCACGCACACACACACAAACACACACACACAGATAGACATGCATCTCATGCACTGTACTTTCTTGTCCAGAATGGTAACACTGCTCTGGGGATCGCTCGGAGGCTGGGCTACATCTCTGTGGTGGACACGCTGAGGGTCGTCACTGAGGAGATCATCACCACGACAACGGTACGTCACACACCTACAACATTTAAATAACATCACATTAGGATGTCCTATTAGAATCTGGAAAAAAACAGGAGGAGAATAAATAAATGACAATATAATTTACCATCAAATTACTTACAAGATATTATGTGACAAAGTATATTCTGCACTATTTTCTTAAAAAAAACACTGTCTAGACTCATATTACATAATCCCTTTCAATCATCATTTATGACCCATGATAGAAGTGTGTGGTGGTGGCTGCACTCTGCCTGTATTTCCTTATTTTTTCTCACTGTTTTGCTGTGCTCAGGATGTTTCATCAACTCAAAACATTGATATGTGACGTCCTGTTGCGTTTGCGAACAGCTCAGACAAACCCTGCTGACTCTTTGCCTCCATGTGCCATCATCCTGCTGTCCACTGTTCCTAAAACCAGGCTAAAGTGAAGAGTGAACATTTATAGATGTTTTGTTTCTACGTAAAAGGTATCAGGGCCTGGCAGATGAATAAAGTTGAAATGAAATGAACTCCCAGTCTTAGCATCTGACATTAGAAAAAAACATATGAATAAGCTTGTTGAACATAGAGAATAAAGTCAAAATGTTGTCAAGTTGAAATTTATTAGAAGTTGAAATATCATTTTGACTTCTCTCTCATTTTATTTCAGCTTTATCTATTCCCAAAATTCAAAATCTTCCTCACTTTATTTTTTCCAATGCTTTGCACTAATACTTGAATGAGAATAAGTGTCTTCTAATGATAGTTTCAGCAATATTTAAATGACTATATCTAACGTGAAGTAGATCCTAACTACACACTGAAGTTGAAGCAGTTGTCATACATATTATAGGTGTCTAAAACTTAAAAATTTCTACTAAATTCATCCCAATTTTGAAGAAATTTTATATTAATGCTTCAGTGGAGGCAGTAGTAGTAAATTACAAGTATAAGCTTGAAATTTCTTCCCTTTATCCTGATTTGCTGTTTCTAACATTTCAGTAAGGTTGGACACTTATTATAAACACCTCTCAGTATAATGCAATATAATTAAAAACCAGCACAAAATACAGCCTCCAAACTAACCACAGAGTGGTATCAACACCTTTCTACAACTGTCGGAACAAAAACAGAACATCATGACCTTCATGAAGGGAGTATTAGTTGTATTACACTACACTGGTTTCAGACAGGTGTACCTAATAAACAGGAGACTGAGTGTGGTGTGAGCTGAGTTTAACGGGATGTGTTTCCTTCCATGCTGCCAGACGGTGACAGAGAAACACAAGCTGAACGTGCCAGAGACCATGACTGAAGTGCTGGATGTCTCTGATGAAGAGGGTGAGTCATGTTGCACACTAGCACCTGTCAACATCAACACACAGTATGGGAATGGAAAGTGGTGTTAAAGTGTGTGTCCAACAACACTGTGGATGAGTTAGATATCTGCTGTCGAACAACAAAGCCCGGTTTATGGGTTTCGACCTAGTGGTTGAGCCAAATTTATCCCACTGGTCAGTGTTTGTCACCCAACAAAACGGGTTCCCTCCTGACAACAGCTGGTGAATGTTTCTATTACTGCTACTGGGGAACTTTAACACATCTATAAAATCAGCAAATAAATCTGCCACACCTTGCCTTAATCATGTTTCAAATAGAGAATTATCACCCAGACTACTATGGCAGTATTATGTCAAATACACTTCAAACTAGGACATTGTAGATAACCCTACAGTAATTAATCAGGTAACTTATGTAACATCTTAAAAAGAAATCACCGTTGAATCAAACAGGACACAAACCCCAGTCTCCCAGCTGTGAGTCCTGTGCTTGTTTAACTGGTAACCGTTGCATCTGTACGTAATGTAACTAAATTACATTATATGCAAATTTAAGTAACTTAAATAACATATGAAATTAAATAACTTAAGTAAAGGTACAAAGGTAAGTAACTTGTGTAACATAAAAAGTTAAGAACCTTTAAGTAACATCTTAAAAAGAGGTCAGTGTTGACTCTCAACTTAATGTGTGAAGTAACTTCCTACTTATGTAACATACAAAAGAAGTCAGCATTGACCCTCAGTGTAACATAATGTAATGTATGAAGTTGAGTAATCTACATGACACAGGAAATTAAGTAACTTATGTAACATCTTAAAAGGAAGTCAACGTTGATTCTTGGTTTCAAACAGGACACAAATGCCAGTCTCATAGGTGAGAGTCCTGTGCTCTTTTGGCTGGTAACCTTTTCATTGTAAAATGACGTGACGTGACGTGACGTGACGTGACGTGACGTGAGGGAGGCGCCTCAAGAAATGACACTTTGTCACGTCACTACGTCATAGCTGGAATCATAGGGTCCTGACCAAGCTGCCGTATCTAACATTCTGGGTGTAAAAACCGGCTGGTACAGTATACTTCTAGTTCCCAGGAGCAAAGAGAAAAAGTTAGTTAGTAGCTGTGGAAGAAAAGTGGAACAGTTCGCAGATAAAGAGCCAGTAATTAGTATTATATAAGCTCTTAATGTAGACTGAGTAACGAGACATTTAAATACTCTTTTAAATGATTTTACACCCCGGAGCCCTCAATCTTATGTCTATAACAATAAAATCATCAGTGTCAGATTTCAGAAACCAACAACCCTATTCTATGTTAAGCCCAAATTGTGGCATATGTTTCTGCCTTTTAACAAAGGTTCAGAGGATTTTTCTTTAGTACATTTTAGGAGATAGTGAGTGACTGTGCTGTTAACCCACAGCAGCACTGAGAGCCATTGATGATGATGATGATGATGTTATGTCAGACGACCCCATGGATGAGGAAGGTATTCAGCACGGTGCTTTGTGTGAGGACTTGCTGTGCTGATTTTACCAGGAGTGGGGGAGTGTGTTATGCATGTTGAATGAGCCAGTAAGCAACAGCTGTTTGGTGAAATGCTACAATACTAACTGTAATGTGATATTTAGATGTGACGGGGCAATGTGTAAGACAGAGCCAGAATTTTGGCTTAAAGTATTAAAAAAATAACTAACATTCAGTGTGTGGACATAACATTTCTGGTGTTGTGTCAAACATGTCTATATGGATCGTGTTGCAGAGATATCTACTGAACTGAAGTTAGCATGCTAACCAGCTAGCCCCTGCCTATCCTGTCTTGTAATAAGCAATTTGTGCCTCAAGAGTGGTATGTTTGCGATTGTTGAGTTTACTACATTTTATAAGGCATCGTAGCTTCTACAAAAGTAAACTAAAAAATGTGAAGAAAATAAATATTCTTCACACCCATTTTCTTCAAACAGAATAATACAACCCTACGACTTTTGAATTCAAGTCTGTCTCTTTTACAAAATTACGATGAGCTTAATTGCCGTGTTACCTCATTGTAAAACACACTTAACCAGTCTTGAAAGAAACAAAATAAAACTCACTTCATTTGACTTTCCACTGTTACAGCATTCACCAACTCTGGTTTTGATGAAAATAAATCCTTTTTCCATCATGTTAGATGTGAAAATATTCTGGCTCCCTGCATACTTTGGATTTGCATTCACCTGGAACACATTGAGATCGGAATAGCTGAGCTAGCTCTATGTTGTTATGCTAGTAGTATTTTCTCAGATAGTAGACTTAAAATGTTTATCCTCCAGACAAAAGGGATAAATTCACAGTAAACACAACAGTATAATGAATCCCATAAAGACTTTGGCTGCAGTGTTTTGACTTCAAAGCTAATTTCTTGCTCCACAATGATACATTAGGAAATAGTGACTCCCTGGGATGTTGCTAAGCTAATCTCAACCTCAACTCAGGCTCTGCTCCTTTAGCTGTATCAAGAGGGTGTTAGCATTAGTATTACAAGATTCATTTGATGTGATACCCCGGAGATGTTTTTGTGAGTGAGTATTTTATAGTCATAATTAGTGGATTGTAATGATTTTTTTCCTCATTTCAAATACAACAGTGACCTACTTTTGGGAGACAGTTAAAGAGAAGGAGTTGGGGCAGGGGAGTCAATTAAAATTTGCTTTATCTCCTTACACTCTTCCTTCTCCAGGTAGCCTGTATACTAGTGGCACCAGAGCATCTCTGTCTAACTACAGTATGTTTTTCACTTGTTATGCTGGTAAGCATAATGCTTTCTGCCAGACCTGGGCCAAAGTCAGCTACAACTCACTACCTTACCACCACCTGTCATCACCATCACCGACTGTCTTAACATCTTACTGTCTGTTACAAGCAGGCTTGGGGAGTAACAGATTACATGTAACAGGATTACATAATTAGGAAACAAAAAAAGGTGTCTATATTCCATTAAAGTTACAAAAAAAGAGACTAAATCAGATTATAGATACATTTAGAAAAACTGGATTTTTTTTAGGATTACACTTTTAAAACACAGAATAAAGAACAATACACTACCATGTGCAGTGCACACGTTACAACACTTCACAAGTCTGTCAACATCACTCTGGTCTCAGTGAAACATGCAAATGTGACAGTTGGCAATTCATTATCTCTTGTAAAAGTGATTTTATTAGGTGGAATGATTTAAATAAACATGTACAGGTAAGACTAACTGCTAATGTTTAGCCACACAGACCAACAGTTAATGTTAGCTACACAGATCAATGACTAAAGTTGGCTGCACAGACTAACTGATAACTTTAGCTACACTGACCGACCACTAATGTTACGTACACAGACCAACCACTGGCATTAGCTACATAAACCAATTACTCACGTTAGCTACACAGACACAACACTAACTTTAACCACACAGATCAGTTGCTAATGTTAGTTACACAGACCAACCACTGATGTTAGCTACACAGATCAGCTAACTATGAGCTAATGCTAACTATAGCTACACAGTAATCCAGCTAGGTAGCTGCTAATCTGTCAATGCCACAGCTACCGCTACTAAAAAAATATTAATAAACCTACAACAAACATATTCTTACATTTTATTATATTAAACAATTTCTCCATGTTTGGTATTGGGGTAATCCAAAAGTAACGCAAAGTAATCAAGTTCCATTATTTTAATATTGTGATGCTTGGATGGTAATTAGTAATTGTATGGGAATAAATTTTGAATTAACCCTCCCAACCCTGTTTACAACACAAGAATTTCTCTTCTTTTAACCCTCATATGCCTGAGAGTGGAGGTGCTAATGTTCTCCACCCGTCTCCTCAACATGCTGATCCAGAACTTTTTGGCCCAGGTTTACCTGCAGCCAATAGTGATGCTACCCCCTGCTGGACAGTAGTGGAACAGCAGTAGAGCTTTGTCACTTTGGTGCAGATAACACATGCTGCTATAACATTCATCTGTTTGATGCGAAGGGGAAAAAAAATGTTATTAACTCCTAGTATGCACTGACTAAAATCAATATTTGCAAATAGTCTATAGTGTAGTGTTCCTGTAGCATTATCTCAGGTGTGAGAAGCTGAATGGTAAGTATGCTAACATCATATACAGCTGCTGCCATTAAAACTTGGAATATTCCTTCAGTCAGTTTGTTTTCATCCATGAACTCACCTACTCTCTGCTTTCCCAAGGCGATGACACAATGACGGGTGACGGAGGGGAATATCTGAGGGCTGAGGACCTCAGGGAGCTGGGCGACGACTCCCTGCCGGGACAGTACCTGGACGGAATGAATTACCTGCGCTTCAGCCTGGAGGGAGGACGCACTGACAGGTACGTCACACTCGACTACAACAATTTGAAACTCTCTGTTGAAGTAAAACTTTTTTCAGAAACAAAAGTCTTTGCTTGGTTTGTGTCTGACTCAGTGCAAATGAGTTGATGCACAAACTAATGCTGATCTGCTCCGTGGAGCAAACTATCGTTCCCTGAGCTGCATACACTATTTAAAGCATGAAATAAAGCTGGAGCTGTTGTTGTTCCCATTTAAGATATAATCCCTTTTATTAAAATCAAATGTTTCAGTGTTGTTGTTGTTGTCTGATGACTGATATTTGCTGTGTATGGTTGTTCCAACTTAATCATGGATCAGTGTGTTTCTATATCTGTATGTGCAACCCTAATTCCTAAAAAGTTGTGATGTCGTATACAACATAAATAAAAACAGAATGCAATGATTTGCAAAAACGTTTCAACATGTAACCAATTAAATAAGCTGCAAAGTCAAGATATTTAATGTTCAAACTGATTAACTTTTTTGTTTTTTGTAAATATACATTCATTCTAAATTTGATGCCTGCAACATGTTCCAGAAAAGTTGGGGCAGGACCATGTTTACCACTGTGATATATCAGCTTTTCTTTAAACAACACTCAGTCAGCGTTTGGGAACCGAGGACACTAATTGTTTTAAGTTTTAAAAGTGAAGTTCTTTCTCATTCTTGCTTGATATATGACTCAATGGGAGCCAGGCCTGGACTGCAGGCAGGTCAGTCTAGTACCTGAACTCTTTTACTATAAAGACACGCTGTTGGAACACGTGCAGAAGGTGTCTTGGCATCATCCTGCTGAAATAAGCAGGTATGTCTCTGAAAAAGACATCGTCTGGATGGCAGCATATGTTGCTCCAAAACCTGTGTACCTTTCAGCATGAACAGGGCCTTCACAGATGTGACAGTTGATGCCATCAGCACTAACACACCCCCATACCATCACAGATACTAACTTTGAAGTTAGCACTGGTAACAATCTGGATGATCCTTTTCCTCTTGAGCTCAGGGGACACAATCAGTCCATCAGATGAGCTCAGGCTTAGAGAAGTCTGCAGTTCTTTCTCTTTGCATGGTAGAGTTTTAACTTGCATTTTTAGATGCAGCGGCAAACTGTGCTGACAGTGGTTTTCTGAGGTGTTTCTGTGCCCATGTAGTATCCTTTATATAATTATGTGGGTTTTTAATGTAGTTTTTAATGCAGTGCTGCCTGCAGGGTCAAAGATCACAGGCATTTCTCCGGATTTTCTGAATCTTTTAATGATGATCGTCCTCATCCTTCTAGTCCCTCAAGATCTGAGACACAAGTTTCTTCCACTGGTTTCTGTTGCTCATTTCCACACCAAGTTCATTCACAGTCAGTCCAGTGTCCTTAGTCAGCAGACGTGGAAATGTGAGTGGTCTGGTTCCTCTTGATGGGCAAGGAAGTCTCCAGAGCAGAATGTCTGAGATTAATCTGGTCTTTTGTCTTCTGTGGCAATGTCCAGCAAAGCGGGCTGTCCTTTGTGCCACAACAGCTGAGACAGGAGGGATGCCACCATAAGTCTGAGCTTTTGTGAGATGGTTCCTCAATGAGAAGTCTTGTGTATGTTCCGTCAAGATCCTGGAGCTCTTTATTCATTGTTTGTGTTTCAGCACAGAACCAAGAAGTATACTTTCCACACGGGCTCACAAAAGGTGATCTTGGTAGTTTCTGAAATGTTTGACTGCCATATTACAATCTTATTATAAGCACTCAAAGCCTGTCCTTTTCTGCTGCTGACAACATATGACCTTAGGTACCATGGAGTGGATGGGTGGCTGATCTGGCTTTGTGTCCAAAATCAGGCATTCTGTCGTCTTGGCATTTAGCATTAGGCCCACTTTGGCTGCTTTCTTTTCAAGCGATATTGAAGACTCTTGAGCTGAGGATATGAGTTCATCTGTCAGTACAATGGCATTTGCGTAATCTAGGTCAGCCAGCTAATTCTGGCTTTTGGCTTTCAGTGATATTATAGATTGTAGATTGAGAAATCCCTTAATTCCTGTAGTTTTCTGTTGAGAAACGTTGCTCTTAAACTCTTGGACTTTTTGACATTCTGACTTTTAGTCACTGGTAGGGGTTAATAGTTTCCTTTATTCTTAGTATGAATTTGGTTCTTGGATCAACTCAGACGAAAGGCTGCTTGGCAAAGTGGCAAACCTCAACCCATCCCCTTAATACCCAGCCATGATAAATTAACCTGTTCACCTGGAATATTCCAAACATTGCACAACATTTTCTGTCTTTTTTTGCTCCTGTCCCAAGGCATCAAATTCAGAATGAGCGTATATTTACAAAAATGATTAAGTTTGGCAGTTTGAACATAATATCTTGTCTTTTCAACTGAAAATGATTTGCAAAAGCATTCTGTTTTTCAGTTTTCCCAACTTTTTTGGAACTGGGGTTGTACTTATAACACCTTTCTCAACAACTAACCACCTGTATTTGTGTATGTGTATGTGTGTTTTACAACCTCTCCTGCTCATACTTCATCGTTGGTCTCCCTTGTCATGCCTCCATAGTCGAATGCAAAGGTATGTGCTGACGCTGGCCACACAACCGGCCTTTGAAATCTTCAGCACTGTTGAAATAATCAGAGTAACAGCCTCCTTGCGCCTCAGTGCTGTTAATGTCTTATTTTGCCTGTGTTCTTGTAAGGTTGTTCCTGTTAACGACAAATTTCTTCTCCTCTGCTCCAGTTCTGACAGGTCCTTCACACCCACCCACCACAGCTACTACTCCCCTAAACATGAAGGCATGATGGATGAGATGCTCAACTGTCACCAGGTACAGTACATGTTCAACATAGTCACAGCCACTGCAGGTGATACACACCTCGAGCCAGTGGACTCAACAAACATATAAACCCAACACTTTTATTTTTGCTCCCATTTTTCATGCGTCAAAGTAAAAAAATCTCAAACTTCTTCTGTGCACACAGAAGGTTTATTTCAATACCAAATGGTGAAATTGTTTAGCTTAATTTAATGTTTCATGTTCATTTTAGGCTCATTAATCATTAGATATTTCTTCTTTTGTTATGCACAAATGCATGTTTAGATTAATATCTATAATTATGGACATGAATATGCACTTTGTTAAGTAGCTATTCACACGTTACACTCAAACTTAAAGTAAACTACCATAAGTAGTAGTAAGTAGTAATAGCAGTAGTAATATTGGTTAGCTAGCTATAGCTGGATTTCTGTGCAGCAAAATTTAGTGGTTTATCTGTGTAGCTAATGCTAGCCATTGGTCTCTGTAACTATGTTAGCTACACAAAACACCAACTTTAGCTACATAGACCAACCATTGAAATTACCTACACAGAACAACAGACTACACATTAATGTTAGCTTAATAGAACAACTGCTAGCATTAGCTACACAGACCAACCGACGACTAAACAGACCAATCGCTTAAGTTACCTATACAGAATAACTGCTAATGTTAGCTACAAAGACCAACTGAGAGCTTTGCAGACCAACCGCCAACTTTAGCTACACAGACCAGTGGCTAACATTAGCTACACAGAACAACCACGAACGTTAGCTGCACAGACTAACAGCTAAAGTTACCTACAGAAAACAACCGATAGCTACACAGACCAATTACAAACTTTACCAACAGAGATCAACCACTAATGTTAGCTACAGAGACAAACAGGCTAACATTAGAGGTAATCTGAAAATAACATAAAGTAATAAAGTTACATTACTTTAATATTGTGATGCTTTGATTATGTTGCTGATTATAGTTTTTAATAGGTAGTTAGTAATTGTATTGGAATACATTTTTAAAGTGACCCTCCTAACCCTGTACATTGAATAATTACTGATGTATGTCTAAGAAGAGGTTCTTTATTTGATTCCAGGTTTCGACTCTTAGCCGAGAGAATGAGAGGGATTCATATCGTCTCAGTTGGGGTACAGAGAACCTGGACAATGTGGCTTTATCCTCCAGCCCCATTCACTCTGGGTAGGTACTGTTAGACTGGAGGAAAATGTTACTAACAAAGACAACAATCCAAACAATAAAAATGTTACACTCTAACATATTGAAAACATGTGGGCACAGGATGACATATTTTATACTGAAACATCTTGTGAATCCATGAATACAATTAACAATCAACCCAATCTTATCAAGGTCCCGAAAGCTGAGCTGCTCTATGTCAAGTACTAAATTACATTTAATTATAGCATTTCTTAATTAGTTAAATAACTTTCATTTAAAAATCAGTCTCTAGTGTTTGGAGTATGGCAGCGGAGTGGTTTCTCTCATTCTGCTGATGTTAGTGGTAATATATTATATCTCAGCAGTAACATTATTTTGTAACAAAGTCATAGTAGTAGTAATTAGCCTCTAATCCTCCCAAGATCTTCCAATTGCCCTCAGCTCCATTATAATCTCCATTAACCCCAAAGTATAAATTTGGCTCCTTACACTTGGATTGAAGTTTATCTCAGATCAAAGGCTGCTTGGTGAAGTGTAAGTTATTCTTATTATTACTGTGATTTTTGCTAAACATATTTGGTGAAAGTACAGTAAATACTGAATTAAATCACAGCTACTCTCCTACAGATAAATAATAGTTAAATTGGTAACACTTTATAGTAACCATCATTAATAAATGGTAAATTGATTAAAGTTTAATTAATAATATTAACACTTTATTAGTAATGCTATAATTTATGATATTTCATCATTGGGGTAGTTTGTGTAATAAAAATATTTTGTTTCTAAGTTATGTATTGTATCTAGCTGACAATTTCATTCTGATCACATTAGTAAACAGTTGAGTATATAGTTTATTGTTACACACATTCTATCATTTTATATTTGTTACTGGTTACCAAATGATTAGTAAACCTTTTGGTTCGTAAACTATCTAAAAACATTATATGGATGGTTATTATTATCTTTCAGTTGCAAATATAAATGTTATTTGAATGGCTATATTAATGTTTCAACCAATGCCTATTACACTTCGTAAATGGTTAATAAATACTGTGTTGTATAAATGTATAAATATTATCTGGATGGCTGTTATAAAGTTGCAACTTATGTTTATAAAACTTTACAATTGCATAATAAATTGTTTAGAAAGCATCATAAATATTATTTGAATGCTATTATAAAGTGTAAACTGATGTTTATAATACTTAATAAACTAATAATAAATACTTCATAAGGCACAATTAAATACTATTTGAATAACTCAAGTTGCAACTGATGTTTATAAAACTTTACAATTTCTGAATAAATGTTTTATAATGCATATATAAACATTATTTTAATGCTATTATAAAGTTTCAACTGATGTTCATAATACTTCGTAAATGTAATATAAATGCTTTGTAAAGCATAAATCATATTTGAATGACTCAGAGTTGCAACTGATATTTACAACAGCAACACTTTGTTTAAAGGGAGTGCGTAAGACTGACATGACACCATCATAAACATGACATGACATGAGTCTTTATGGATGATGATTAAGTGTCATTCAGTCATACTACTAACTAAATTTACCATTTATTAATAAAGTGTTACCAGGTTATCCTGTGAGCGCTTGCTGAATGTGTTGGATTGTGGTTCAGAAATGGATGTTACTGCTCTGTGTCTTCCACAACAAGCTGCCTCTGTTCCTTATTCTGATGGTCTGACGTCTGCTCTGCTTTCCCTCTCTGAGTTCCTCTGTTTCTGAATTATTTCTGCTTGACTTTTGATTCCTTTCTGTCTGATGTGGTTGTTGTTTTTAGCCATTCCTCTCCGTGCCATGATCATGGAGACCACAGCAGGTGACCGTCTGCACCTTGGTTAAATCACTCTCCTCCTCATCATCATCATCATTCTCTTCCTCCCCCACAGTGTGCTCTCCTGGTGGAGAGGTGTATGTGTTGCTGTACTCAACTGACATTTGCCTCATATACTTTTCTTTTTTGGTAACAATGTGTCAGATAATTAAATAGTTGAAATATTACATCTTGTTCCACGCACCAAGTTCCAGAGTTTGCGTCTCCACATGGGCAGATCATGTGATACGGCAAGTTAAAGGTCCAATGTGTAAGATTTAGGGGATTTAGGAGGTAGTTATGGTGGGTGGATGGGTCAAACAAACACAGGACTTTCACAGAGGAGGCCGGGCTTCAAGTGACATGTGAAACCAAGTCAACATTGACTTTTTGTTACATTACATTGCATAGTGATACATTATGTTGCAATACGTTGCATTGCAATATGCTGACTTGCAATATGTTGCGTTGTGATACAATATGTTGCGTTACGCTACTCTGCATCATTCTATGCTACATTGCACTACACTACATTACGCTGCATTGCGTCATGCTACGTTGTTTCACACTATGTTGCGTCATGCTATGTTGTTTCACACTATGTTGTGTCACGCTACGTTGCGTCACGCTACGTTGCATCACGCTACGTTGCGTCACGCTACGCTGCGTCACTCTACGCTGCGTCACGCTACGTTGTGTCACGTTATGTTGCGTCATGCTATATTGCGTCACACTACATGGTGTCACGTTACATTTTGTCACATCACCTTGAATCATGTCAGGTTGCATCACATCATGTAGCATCACGTCACATAGCATCATGTCATGTCATGTTCCATCACATTGCATTGTGTTACATTGCAGCATGTTTTGTTACATAACATTACATTGTGTCACATCACCTTGAGTCATGTTAGGTTGCATCATGTTATGTAGCATCATGTCACATAGCATCATTACATTGCGTCATGTTTTGTTATGTCACGTTACATTGTGTCACATCATGTTATATTACCTTCATGACTTCCATTAAATAACCTCTATCACTTGCGTCATATGACATACACATATTTTTATTTTAACCCAAACCTTCAACTAAAAGTAACCAAGTAGTTTATCATGCTTAAACCAAACCAAACTGCTGCCATTATACAAACTAAATCAAGTTTTTAATGCCACTTGAATTATGTCAGGTGATATAGGCTTCATAACATCCAGACTTAAGGTCCAGTACGCCTGTTGCTGGTATTCTCAAATGGTCACTGGCCATAGCCATCGCGTTTTTGGTACCTTAAAATGAATGTTTCTACATCCTAAAATGGACAAACTACAAACTGGCTGTAGATACAGTCCTTTGCGTATAGCTTTTCCTACACACTTGTAAAGGAAGAGTGAGGGAGGGTGTTTGCAGTCTCACTGCTCGCCACTACTAAATCCTACACAATGGACCTTTAAGGAAAACAAACTTAACCAAAGCCAAGCTTAAATTGTGGCTATCTGGGCAAAAAGAGGCAGTGAAAGTTGAGGACATGTTTGTTGATTTCATACAATGTCTTGTGAACTGTGCATTTCCACTAACATACCCACCGATGTTTCATGTTAGCCTGAGGAATATTTTGTCATAAAACAAGTATTATTATATAAAATACACATTATTGTACACCATATACCAAAACATTTGGGATCTCCTAAGCAGAAAAATGGTCCAGTGAGGTGTGTTTCAGCCATGGAGGACAGCAGTCCTTGTCTTCTAACAGTTTTACTGTTGTGTTGCTGAATTCAATAACATGTGTTTTTATGTCTGTGTGTTTTAAAAAGTGTGCTGTTTGCTTTACTGAAGCCAGGGAGAGATCACATTAGAACTGGGTGTCACCTCATCACACTCATACACCCCCTCATTCAGACATGTGATCCATGTGCATACAGTATTTGCCACTTTGCATGGGAAGTGAGGTTGAGGAGTCTCAAGCTATGAAGTCGAAGAATTTAATCCAACTTGACAAGATTTTTGGAGTTGGAGTTGTTGATCACTGTGACCATTCAGTGTTGAGAAAATAGACACCAAATCAGCAAAAAGGCCCCTGTAGAGTGACAAAAAGATGACTCTTTAATTACAGTTTTGTTTAGCATAGGGCTACTAGCTGCACAGCTTACGGAGCTAACTAGCTAACGGCAGCTTGTAGCTCCAGCCATAGATAGCTGACAGCAAAGAGTTTAGTGAGCAGCAGTCACTGGAGTGACCTTTAGCAGGTGGCCATACACGCATTGCACCTTTAAAGCGCTTTAAACATTTTGTAACTATATAACTTTTGAAAGAAAAAAATACTACTTTGTACAAATTAAAAAGTAGAATTCATTAGCAATGAAATACACATTTGCTCTGTTCAGTACAGTCAGAGGTTTGGTTGCTACGGTCTTTCTTGGTCTGATATGGCCAGTAACATATGTTGGCTAATGATAGCTGATGTTAGCTTAAGATAGATATGGATATTAAGCTAAGATTAATGGATCAGTTCACTGACTTTATGACTGACCTCCACTGGTAACCACTTCAGGCAGCTACCAGTTAGTTTTCTACATTTGAGATCCTAGTTAGCACTTGGCCAAGCAATCTACCAAGTAGGTTTGGTGTCTGCGATCTCATCACTTAATGGGATTGTTGCTAAATGTCTTTAATTTGTGGAAATATCTCCTCTTCCACCTCAGCTTCCTTGTCAGCTTCATGGTGGATGCCAGGGGCGGAGCCATGCGCGGTTGCCGGCACAACGGCCTGCGCATCATCATCCCACCCAGGAAGTGCAGCGCACCCACACGGGTGACGTGCCGGCTGGTGAAGAGACACCGTTTGGCAACCATGCCCCCAATGGTGGAGGGTGAGGGCCTGGCCAGCAGGCTCATCGAGGTGGGGCCCTCTGGAGCACAGTTCCTCGGGTAAGACTTCAGGGATGGATGGTGGAATGAATGAATGAATGCCTTCAAAGTTAGTAGATGTACAGGATTAAAGGGGAAGGAAAATAAATGGATAGCAAAAAGTGCAGACATCAGCAGGTAAATGTATTAATTGGGGCTTTTTACACTGTACTTAGCACAGTGCTTAAAGCATTCTTAGAACCTTCTTAGCCCCAGGCTAAAGGATCTGATAGCCACAGACTAAGAAAGCTAGAATTGACTTTCTAGAGTTAAGAATATACAATGATAAAAGCCCTAAAGATGTAATATAATTTAAATGTTTTGCAAAACTTCTGTGCTGCTACCTGCAATGAATGTTTCTATGCAGGTTTGGACATTCTATGCCAATAAACTTTGAATTTAATTTTAAAAATAATAATTTTAAAAAGGGTTTCATACCTGTTAAAGATACATTTCTAGCGTGAGAGGATGGAAAAGAGAGGAATCATGAGTAAAAGAGGAAGAAGAGGCAGACCTGTAGTACACTGCATCTACATTTAGGCTATTGACACTGATTTGTATCCCTTTTAATGAAAGCTCACAATTTGCTGCCCCTTTTCTTTCAGATTAATTTCTCCTCTGCCTCTGCCTTACTAAAACTGTTTCTGTATCTGCTCTTGCTTTCTCCCAGCACCAGGAATCTGTTAATCTTTGCTCTTCAGCATGCCCTGTTTTCTTTCATAACAGCTGCAGTCTAACTCTTTTTAACCGTCTCCCTACCCCTTAATGAAAAATAACCTTTCTTATTAACTCCACCTGCAGTATATTGCACCATGATTGGTTTGATATGTGGCCTTAAATTCTGCCCTCTGCTGGTAATGTTTAAGATAGTACAGTATAAACACATTCATTCTATTGTTATAGAAAGTTTCACATCCAGTTATCCATCACCTGTTCACTGCTGACATGGTCAGGTTCTCCCTGATTAAATCTACTGAAATATGTTGTTCTTATTATTATGTTACATGAAATGTTTGAGTATTTAACTTAGTGAAACCTGCCTCATGTTACCTTAAGATGATCAGTCCCTCTATGAATAAAAAACATCACTTTTGTTTGCCATGACAATGGTAACATTTAAAATATTTCTACAGCATATTTTAAACTGCAAAAATGTCCTTATTGGCCTATAAAAACTTACAGAGAAAATTGTTTAAATACAGTTATAATTATAATTGAAATAAAAGTGAAAATAACATTCATTTAATAATATGATAAATAATTATATGACTTGTATAAATTGTGAACTAATCCAACACATTTTTATATTTCAGTTCATTATTATGAAATGTTATTTTCATCCTGCATCACAATAATTGATCATTTCCTGTACTTAATTTGTTCACAAGCTTGTTGCTTATTCACACAACAACCCATCACACCCAGGCTCTGTCCTGTTTGTCTTAATTGACAGACAGACTTTTCAAATGTAGAGAATAAAGTCGAACCTTGAGTCCCAGGTGTAAGACAAAATAAAACAGAGAAAGAAGGGTGTTATTTTTGCATTTCAAGAGTAAAGCTGAAATGGGTGGGCTGTTTTTTTCCTTAGCTTTTTTTAAGTTGGAGTAGAAAGTCAAATTTGGAATATCAAGAATACTTTACTCTCAAGATGGTATTTGCCTTTCCTAATAGTTTCATTTTATTCTCAAAATGCAAGATGCAAAAGATTTTTCTTATGCCTGGTACTAATACTGAAAGTTTGACTTCATTCTCAACATTTCAACATTATTCTTGAAATGCAAAATAAAACTTAAAATCCTCTCTTATTTTTTTGCTTATGCTTGGCCCTAATATTCTTTTTTAGGAAAAATGAGCTGAATAAAACTGACAGTATTAAGGAAAACAAGCAGGAGGAAACAAACATTTCATCATAATGAGATAACTGAATCTATACTATTTAATTTTGAACACTTTTGGCCTCCGTAGACAGGCAGCTAAAAATGACCAGGGAGTTAATAATCTGACTCAACTGTTTGACATCAGTCGCCAAGGTTCTTATTTTGCATCCAACCAAAACATTGTGTGTCCTCTTTCTTCCTCACTGCTGCGTATGGATGCTTGGTCGATCACACAGTAAACTCCACCTCCCCAGTGCCCCTCCACCTCTTAATGAGGGCGAGAGTTTGGTTAGCAGAATCCTCCAGCTTGGCCCGCCGGGGACAAAATTCCTTGGGTAGGGTGGAAGAAATCAATGGTTTTGCATATGAAACAATCCATGGATGCCGATCACAGTGTTTTCTTTTATAAACCTTTCCACCTGATGTTATTTTGTCCATATATTTACTGTCCTATCATGCTTGCTAGTGCCTTCTACCCCACTTCATCTAGCACTTATGACCCTGTAGACATCACACTGCTGTGACATCCCGTGCTGTTTCTTCCTTTCTTTAATCCCTCTTTTCTGCTTAGCCTTTTCCATTTCTGTAATTATGTTTTTATGCTTCCTGTTTGCTTCAAAAATGTGTGTTAGAAGTTTTTATTTAATTTTTGTGTGATATTTAAATGGTTATGTGACCTGTGAGTAGCTGGGGAACCAGGTGAAATTTTACTGCATTGTGTGGTTCTGTTGGCTCTGCTTTTTTTTATTTCCTTTCATGTAAGTTAAATGTTAAGTTGACACTAAATCACACAATTTTCGGGCATTTTTCTCAGAATTGTTTTAGCTTTTAGCAGGAAAGCTACAAATTTAAGAGCCATGTGATCCATTGCCTAATTGAGCAAACTTGGTATCCAGAATCTCAGTCAACTAGCTAATTAGCAATCTAATCTACATTAATAGTTAGCTAGATATTTATATCTGACGACTAATGTTAGCAAAACCCTAGCTAACTATCTAATTAATCTCCAAAAAAATCATCAGTTAGCCATAGTTTTGCTAACATTAGCTAATTTTACATATGTTGCTTTTACAGGTCTCCCACCATCACTGTAACCATCTTTAAAATGTGATTTTCTTTTCAACATAGACACAGCTAGCACTTATAATATCCAAGTACCGGAATAATGACAGAAGAAAGTTGACTGAGATTTCACCGGGTAACAAGTTTGTTCAACTAGAACACAGAACAAAAATGGGCGGGGCTTAGGAAGGATCAGTAATGAACAATGAAGCCTAAACATGTGAATACCTTGTTATTTTTTCCACCATTTTGAGCCAAAATTAAGAAATAAAAGTACACTAACACCTTATATGAATTCTAGACATTGAAGTTTAGCCTGCCAACATATTTGAAAATGTAGTCTAAAAATAACCATCTATGGTCAGGTCAAAGTACCCAGTAAATATCACACAAAAAAGTTCTGCTGTATTAGCTGTATTTGTCCTATGTCAGAATGTACTTGTAGCATGCCTCGTATAGATATGTGATGTAGCTAGCTATTTGTGATTATATACATCAGGTAAGTATTAAAACAGTTCCCTACTTAAATATTAAATGTAATCAATCTATCAGAACAGTTTTTAAGGGCAGTGACTCATCCACAGATTACAATAGTATGAAAATAGATGCTATAATTTTTCATGCCGAAGTCAACTCAACTCAAACCACTCCTGCTGCATAACCCACTTCTCTGCTTTGCTTGCTATGTTACTTGTTTAAATTTGTTGCTAGCATCTAGCATTTTACATTGTGGTGAGCAACCTTAAACAGTAGAAATAGGGAAAGTTGTTCTTGATGCTAAACAGGTGAACAGTAGAATTAGCACAGTTCTAGAAGGTTAACTTTACAAATGAATCCACCCAGACTGTCTGACCAAAATAGTTAATACGCAGCCTTTGGAGCAGGAGCACGTAGCTCCAACTAATCGGCTAAAAGGCTGTTGGCGCTTGATGCTAATGCTAAGTGTATCATAACTTGCATGAAAAACAAGAAGATGAAAAAGAGACACATGCCCAGAGGAAGTTGTACATTGTTATTAGTCATGACTTTCTGTACTTACTTACTCACAATACCTGGTCTCTACCCCTCCAGTCCTGTAATTGTGGAGATCCCCCACTTTGCTGCCCTGCGGGGGAAAGAGAGGGAGCTGGTGATCCTGAGGAGCGAGACTGGAGAAAGCTGGAAGGAGCATCACTGTGAACACACCCAAGAGGAACTCAACCAGATACTCAACGGCATGGATGAGGGTCAGTCTCTGATGGTTTATCAGTAGACTGCACCATGAGTTGAGGAATCTATGGTATACATTTATCACTATTTTAATACATTTATATCCCTGACACATGTCCCTTTCTGTTAACCTGATCCAGAGCTAGACACGCCAGAGGAGCTGGAGAGGAAGCGCATTTGCCGTATCATCACTCGAGATTTCCCACAGTACTTTGCAGTGGTGTCGCGCATCAAGCAAGATAGTAATCTAATTGGCCCTGAAGGAGGCATCCTGAGCAGCACTGTTGTGCCACAAGTTCAGGCAGTTTTCCCCGAGGGAGCCCTCACCAAGAGGATCAGGGTTGGACTACAGGTAACTGACAAAAGCATCAGCACAGTCAATGGTCAAAAGAGGCTGAACACATTGGTAGAAGTGCAGTCTTGGAACCTACTGGCCAATATCTGAAGACAATTTAGCTTTTTATTAGCTTTCTAAAAAAAAAAAATCTACATTCATATATAGATATCAGTCTACTTGTAGATCCATCCATCCATCCATCTTAAACAGCTTATCTGAAGTCGGGTCATTCCTAGGCCGTTGTGGAGATATAATCCCTTCACCTAGTCCTCGATCTGCCCGGGGCCACCTCCCAGCTGGACATGCCTGGAACACCTCCCTAGGGAGGCGATCAGGTGGCATCCTTATGAGATGTCCAAACCACCTCAACTGGTTCCTTTCTACAGAAAGGAGAAGCGGCTCTACTTTGAGTCCCTAATGGGTGACTGAACTTCTCACCTTATCCCTAAGGGAGATGCCACCTGTGAAATCCCATTTTAGCTCCTTGTATCCTAGATGTTGTTCTTTCAGTCATGACCCACCCTTCATGACCATAGGTAAGAGTAGGTATACCATACCAGGTCTAAGAAAGTGCCCCTGCCTAGATGGTTGTTGTATGTCATAGCTTGTGGCTAGTCAGTTGACAACCTTGGTACAAAGTTCATTGCAGAAACATTTCAGTCAAGAGACCATGACCTTACTGAGGCAATAACACTGTGTAGGCTTTATTGATGATTAAAAGTAAAGTCATTGTAATCTCTGTCTACTCTTCCAGGCTCAGCCAGTGAGTGTGGATGTAGTGAGGAAGATCCTGGGCAACAAGGCCACCTTCAGTCCCATCGTCACTCTGGAACCCCGCAGGAGGAAGTTCCATAAACCCATCACCATGACCATCCCGGTCCCCAAGAGCAACTCTGACCCAATCCTTAATGGCTTTGGAGGGGACACCCCCACCTTACGACTGCTTTGTAGTATCACTGGTTAGAGAGCACACACAAATACACACACAAACCTGTGGATAGACCAATCAGACACGTGCTAACATTCTTATGTGTCAATCATGTGTTTCTGTTTGTGTGCAGGTGGAACAACGCCTGCTCAATGGGAGGACATAACAGGAACGACTCCGCTGACATTCATCAATGACTGTGTCTCCTTCACCACCAACGTGTCTGCCAGGTTACACAAAAATGGTTTTTATTACTGGAACTAACTCAGATGTTGGAGCTAACAAACACCCAATCTAATTGGTTCTTTCCAATACGTCTCTGCTTTCTAGATTTTGGCTGATAGACTGTCGGCAAGTCCAGGAATCTGTCAACTTCTCCACTCAGGTCTACCGAGAGATCATCTGCGTCCCTTACATGGCCAAGTTTGTCATTTTTGCCAAGACCCACGATCCCATCGAGGCCCGACTACGTTGCTTCTGCATGACAGACGACAAGATCGACAAAACCCTAGAGCAGCAGGAGAACTTCACTGAGGTGGCTCGAAGCCGAGACGTAGAGGTGAGGAAAGTCTCACCAACCACAGTTGATTCTATGATGGAGGTCCACTGGAGAAGACTGGGCGAAGATAGTGTTATGACCTTGAAAACAATGTACTAGTGATAAGAAAGAATGAATAACCTTCTCAAGACCAGTGTAAGAAACACTAGACTTGATTTTGAGATCCTCCTTAATTGACCTCTCATAAATCCCACCCCTTTTTTTATTCTGTGCTCCAATAGCAGTTGAGCAAGCTTGGTACCCAGTGGAACCACAGTCATTTGTCTAAGCTATCTTAGTCATTAGCTAGCTATGATAGCTAATGTTAGCAAAACACTTACTAACTAGGTAGCTAATCTATATTAGTCATTAGCTAGCTTTAACGTCAGATTTTGCAAAACACGAGTCAACCAGCTAGCTAAACTATATAAATGATAAGCTAGCTATGATAGATATTGTCAGCAAAACACTAGTTCACACTAGCTAGCTGACAAGCTGACTAGATAACAACTCAATTGATAGCTAGCTAGTTAGCTTGCGTTTTGCTGACATTAGCTAATTTGATGTGACTATATATATGTGGCCTAGCATCAATTTTCAACTATCCTCAAAATTTGGTTTTCTTTTCAATATAGACGAGCCTATATATAGCATATGTACAGCATATGTACAGGAAACAGGAAAGAAAGAAAGTTGACTCAGGTTCCACCTTATACTTTGAAAATGGTGATTTAGAGATGGCTACATTCAATGACCAAGGCTAGGTTTCTTGAGAAATGGGTCCTAATACTGCATGAAGTTGAAAAGGGAAACACCAGGGTTTTTTAACAATGATAGTTGAAATTTTTTGTTTGTTGAATGTCACTATTTGTTATTCAGCCTCTGTCCTCTGCCTGTTATATTTCTCAGGTACTGGAAGGCAAACCTATCTATGCAGACTGCTTTGGAAACCTTGTCCCCCTCACCAAAAGTGGCCAGCACCATCTCTTTAGCTTCTTTGCCTTTAAGGAGAACAGACTAGCACTCTTCATCAAAGTGAGTTCTGTTCCTTGTTAGTTTCACAAAGAAGCAAGAACATTTTTTATGCAAGTCATCAGTAATTTGTCACGCTGAATTGCTCTATTCGACTGATGTTGAACTGCTGGGTTGTTGCAGATTAGAGACAACACTCAGGAGCCGTGTGGCCGTCTGTCCTTTATGAAGGAACCCAGGAACTACAGGTCACTCACCCAAAATGCCATATGCAATCTTAACATCACCCTCCCATCATTCTGCAAGGTAAGGGAACTATACTGTTCTTTGACTCAACAGAGGACGCTTTCTATTACCTATCATGTTAGTTCTAGTAAGTGAAACTGGCTGTTAGCAGCAATATGCTACCATAAAATACTGTAGTTGTGTATAAGCTGGACCATACTGCAACGTTGAGCTTATTTTCCCTAAACCTCTGTAATACATACTAATCTCTCACACTGCCACTCACACTATTTCCAAAATCGCAAATGTTTTGTTAATTGATATTTTTTTTAGTAAATCCTTATTTCTTTCAATAATGTTTGAAATTCCAAGTGGTAAACTATAATAATGAGTAGCCAATAATATTGCTTTATACTGATGGTTGCTAGCTTGGCAACCACACAGGTTCATGTTTTCATTTGGTCTGGAAGATACGTCTGGTGCCCTTCCATTCACACAGGATTCCACCAGCCTTTGATCCCATCGAGTCAATCACAACTGTTACTATAGCACAGGTTCGATACAGTCATTAACAGTGGAGCCTCACCTGTCCAGATTTGAAAAGTCACATGTTTTGCTTCTCTGACTGATTGTAGGTCTATCCGATTGCACGTCTTAAACTCAGATCAAACTGTCAAAGTAGACACTGATAGTCAAATGTGAATATTAGTCAAGACTCTGTTACTACATGACCTATTTCTTGCCCCAAATGTTTTCAGGAAAATATTTTGATGTACTGTTTAACTATAATACAAGAAAGATTGTAACCAGGGAGCTGCTATTTCGTTAGCTTGTGTGGCAGCTGGATTCACGAGATTACATGAGAATCAACCTTGCCAGGCTTCAAGTTATCCGTTTGTGGCCACACCAAAAGTGGTGCAGCCAATCAGTGTCTTAGGAGGGACTACTGGCAGCTACAGGTGTGGTTTTAGGTGTGACGATAGAGAGAAGCATCCATGGAAGCAACCTGTCTTGAACAAACAATCGTCAATCGTCAATCTTTTCTCTATGAAAAAGATTTTTTCGCTCCTCTCTTTGGCAAGAGTTTGATTGACCAACTGGCTCCGCTGGTAGTAACCTGACATGCCAGATGATTTGTTACACAGAAGCGAAGGATTCTCACATGTTTCTTCCAGAAACTCAGATAAAAACTATGAATCAAGAATGAGTCAAGATTCTGTAACTGCATTGCCTATTTCTCACCAAAAAGTTTTACAAACATATTTATGTACGTCGCTATGTCCCAAGGTCCATCCAATTGCGTCCAGAGGCACTTGGCCTGCGCAAGTGAAGTGGCAAGAGACCGAAAAGATCAGAGTATGATTCAGGCTTACCAGATGAATCTGTTTTACTGCCAAAATCTTTGACTAATACAGCTTTTAAGAACACTGTGACTTTCCCTGAAATCACGCTGACTGGTTGTCTTTGTTGCTATGGTAACCATACATTGCCTCCTGTCCTTTTATTCCCTCTTTAATGTTGCTGTTGTTTCTATCTGTACATCTCTCTGCTTCTCGCTGCTTCTTGCTCCCAAAAGGAGTCCGATTCAGACCAAGAAGAAGAGGTAAAAGCAGCCACCGCTTCCCCCCTCCCCCCCTCTACTAACTAGCTCTGCTCACCTATCCTGCCCACTGTCTTGTCATCAGGCTTAAAAATGAAACATAAAAGTAGTCAAATGTTAGATTTTAGATTTTATTTATTGTGGTAGATTATACTGTGATTCGTCAGTGACATAACTCATTTTTGCTGTTGTTTTGTGTCCTTCGTGTTGTTTTTGTAGTGGTAGTAGTAGTTAGAATATTAGTACCATAAAGTTAATGAAATGTGGCTAACTGTGATCCATTTTCTTTTTTCTTTTTCCAGACCAACAGAACGCTAGAGAAATGTAAGACATTTTTTCCTACTTAATTTTCTTTCTAACTTGTACTAAAATAGTTGTTCTTCTATAATAATTCTGCATGTCTGCTTGTCTTTATTAGCCAAACTAATGTGACAACAACACTGATATTGTATGGGTGATTAGTCTAATGAAATTAAACAGAGGAATAACCATACTGACACCACCAGATTGGCTCTGAGCACAACTGTAGACCATCTCCATCTTATCAAAGCCTTTTAAGCATCATGTATTTTTGTCTTGTCAAACAAAAAGGTCTCACCTGCACCTCCCATGTCAGTGTTCTGTTTCTCCTGAGGCTTAACTTCACTTTTTACTTCACTTTTTTTCTGACTTCACACCTGCCCAAATGTCTTCGGTTTTCACTCTTTCCCCTTCACAATTTGAGGTCGGACATATGGAGAAAGAGTTAGACACTGCCACCTACGTATGTACATGATAAACTCATTCATACTGTGGTGATGTTTATATTACAAAGGCCTCTAATTTTAGCCAGTAGTGCTATCGCAGTCACAGTGGTGCTTTCATTAGGACAATTTTTTTAATGCCACAAATGTGCTTGAGGTGATATGGAGTGAAGCAACTGGGGTTGCGTTTGTGCAGCCAGGCAAAGCAATTTGGCAACTTGTTTTGGCATAAAAGCGCTTGAACCTGTGCAGAATAAAGAACAAAAACATTTTGGTGTTTTAGTCATAGGGTTGGGTATCTTTTGAAGTTCTCTTGGGATCACACAAGCAGTTAGCACTGTGTATCTCTCTGCTGTCAAGTGTGTCCACATGCATCACCAGATGTTTCCCCCCTTTACACAAAATTTTTTTTAAACATTTGCTGCCGGTCTCACCCACGAAAAGAATTGTTTCGAGTGAAATGCAATCACACTTAAGATCATTTAGCTCAGCATTTTAACTGTATTTACAGTAGCTACTAGCTAACGGAGGGCTAACATGATGTCCTGGGCTACCATAGCCATCTAGAGAGAGTGTTGCAGCAATGTTAACTAGTGGTTTGGTGATGCGTCATTAATGTACCAGGGGGCGACTATTTAAATCGACAGCTCAGGCAAGTGGCACCGGAATGAGGTACCATAATCTGTGTTGTGATTTGATCCGGAAGGTACTGTTCATATAGGAACCTGTGCCATACAAGCACCAAGTTTCAGTACCCAACCCTATTTAGTTCGCCATCAGACCAAAAAAGTGTCATATATTTTGATTAATGCATCTTTATACTTTGATTTTTTTTTTCAAAGTACAGTTTTAAATGCACTTTTAGACTTTAGTCTATACTGATTCGATAAATAAGTGATGCTTACCAGTAATGAAATTTTCAACTGCTTGTGGGATGTATATGTTCCAGTCCCTTGCAGCAGGTTAAATAACTGTAGCCATCATTGCTGCTAGCTAGATGGGAATCAGACCAGCTTTTTACAGAGATGAGAGGCTGTGATGTGATTGGTCAGCACTGAAGCACACCTGGATTCTACCTGCTGATGCTGCCCTCCTCCTCCTAAAAATCAGTTCATCCTGTTGCGGCTGCTCAGTTTGTGCGATCCTGCGCCAAGGTTGTGCTAGCACCTCTGGTCACCCAAATTGCAAACCTTAGTTGCTCACACCCATGTGCACTTGCGCTTGGAGTTCCTGAAACTTGGTGCTAGTGAAATGCACAAGCACCAAGTTCCAGGATATTAGAGGTCAGAATATCAGTATTCCTCTAGCTGTAGTCCTCTAGAATCAATCTTTAGTCCTTTAGTGTAATGGTAAAGCAATATTTCTGTATCCTTCCCTCCTTCCTTGTTCATGTAGTTATGTGAAAATGACTGGAACAATATCACCCATTCTTGGGAACTGGCACCTGTCCTACCATAAAAAAAAAAAAAAACTCCACCAACCACCAACACTCCATTTTTTAGGGGTGAAAATACACTTTTAAAGGATTTTTATACATGAAATTTATATAATTGATTAAATGTTTTGGTTGGCTTTATATTTTTAATTCTAAACTTACCAGAAAACACCAATGTCCCAGGCAAGAATTCACAACTTCACACAATTAAAAAATGTTAAAAGCCTTCAAAATCTAAAACTAGTAATACCTACTGATGACATTGGTATGAAAAGGTGGTATTAAAATCATCTTTCTTTTAAAATAGATTTTTTTCATTTACATGTTGCCACCTAGGAGGTTGGCCCATTGGAAGGTTTAATAATTAAGAGTTTGATCTTAAAAATAATTTTGTCTCCATTCTCAAGACTGAGTGATATACAATATACTTGAGCATTTAAAATAACCTCATAATTAAACAACTCATTGTATACATGAAGCATGCTGTACATACATGGATGATATGTTATTCATGTATGTGTTTTCAGAAGAGAAATTTAATATCTGTAACATGAGTATTTAATATAGATGATGCTGTATGTTGTGGCAGTAGTTGTGTTAATAGACCAAAAACTCACCACATTACTGAATGAAGACATATTAACAAACAGCAATTCTAATGCCATAATTGTGGATTTAATTAGTACACTGAACTTTCCACTCACTCTTCACCAAGACCTTTCCATCAGCACTTCCCTTTGCTTTGCATGGAAATAACTTGCCTTACATAAATGTGTATGGGTGTGCTTGAATGTCTGAATGATTACATGTAATGTCTTGTTAACGAGAGCTCATTTGTTCTTTTGTCGGTGTGCTTATTTTGGCATGCTCTCTCACAACACCATATGCTCATGGTTTTGTGCACAATTTTCTATTATTTCAGTTTTCATTTCAAATGTTAAGAATGAGGCTGAATGGAGGACAGAGACAATTAAAATGCTGTCCCTCCTTGTAAGATGTCTTTTTCTAGTATTCCAGAGATCCTCCATCTTCCTTAGATTCTGTGAATGTAAATGATTTGATTTGTCTCGAGTGAAAAGCATGGCAAATCATCATATGTTATATAAGTTATCACTGGCTTTCTTTGGTAGACGCAATAGTATTCTAAGTTGTTTTCCAGCCATTTTCGCCTGTTATCACATTGACATTTGTCATACATCTGAGCAATCTTGAGATGTCTTGATGTTGTTTCTTTGTTTCTTTTGTTGTCCATTTTCCATTTTACTTGTTGGTTTCTTGGTAACCTGGTCTCATTGATAGTTGGTATAGTCTTTAAGGTATTTTAGTGTTGTTCTATAGTTTTGTCTTGTGAGTATGGGTGTGCTGAGTGTATAAGCAAGTTATTTCCTGCTCATATCACTTCCCATCGGTATTATTTAGCCCTTGCTTTACCGCAGTTCCCCAGAGACCTGAAAGTATAAGCCCAGTTCCTCTGATACCCTGATGTAGAACCCATTGTGAATTTGTTGTCCTATGATCCCTGCAGTGTGTTCCAATCTTGTCCTGACCACATTCTCCAATGTCTGTCTCCTTTCATTTGAATTTTTGATTTTCTTTACTCCTTACTTGTTCTTCTTCCATATGGAAGATGAAGAGACGGAGACATCAGTCCTGAAATCAGAGCTGATCCGAGAACCAGACCTCCTATCCGACGTGTCAGAGATGAAACAAGATTTGATCAAAATGACTGCCATCTTGACTGCAGACTCGACAGAGAAATCCCCTTCCTTAGGAGGGTGTGGTCTAGAGAAAGGGACTGAGGATGTTTCTGGAGAACCATTAGAAATAATGGAGAAGGACTTAGAGAAAGTCAAAGAGGACCTAGAGAAAGTCAGTGAGATACTGAGGAGTGGAACATATGAGGGTGAGGCAGTAGAGGCTTTAGCAAAAGCAGCTAGAAAGGCTGAGGAGTGGGTTCTCCTCTCAGACAGTGAGATAGAGGAGGCCAAAAAGATGGCAGCCTTAGAGATTCAAGAGCCTGTCTTGCGTGAAAGTAGAGCTAACAGAGGGGCTCCCAGACCTAAAGCCATAAAGGACAGTGGTGACCTTAAAGAATACCTCCTGGATGCACCTGTGAGCTCCAAATTAAAAGCTAAAAAAGAGCCAGCCGTCCAAGAAAGATTCACTGATGTTGTACTACGCAAAAGTGCAAAACCACCTACTCCAACCAAAGTGCATGACAAAACAACTGGTGGCGATGTTAAAAAGCCAGTCAGAAGGAAGGGGAAAGACCAGGGGCAGGCAGAGGAATCGACAGACGCCAGTGCTCTTCTGAGTGTGCCTGCAGCCCCTGCCCCAAAATCACCTGTATCCCCAGTGGTTGAAGAAACTCCCATTGGGTCAATAAAGGATAAAGTCAAAGCCTTACAACAGAAAGTAGAGGCGGAGCAAAAGAGCAAAAAGGTCACTGGAAGCAAGCCTTCGCATTTGCCTGTAATGAGCAAGCCCTCTCCAAAAGCCAAAGACAGCCCTAAATTGAAACAGGGCCCTCCTAAATCCCCCAAAGCTGAATCTGAAAAACTTGAAGAGACCATGTCAGTTAAAGAGCTGATGCAAGCATTCCAAACGGGGCAGGACCCCTCAAAGAGAAAGTCTGGGCTATTTGAGCTCAAAACATCCACCACGTCAAGATCAGAGAAAACCACAAAATCAGAAACCATCCAGTCAAAAACCATGACCAAAGCAATAACGTCACGTGTCTCTCAAGAACGAGAAGTATCTTTGGATTCCAAACCTCACAAGAAAGAGACCAGTCAGCAAGGCAGAGAGAAAGAAACCAAGTCAGTTGCTGCCCCCCATGCAGAGCTAACTGAAACTGTAGACTTTGGAAATGGTGGCCTTGATGATAGCTCTGACAGCTTAAAACATGAGGGTGTGGCAGACTCACTAAGTGCCAGTTCTGGAGATGGAACCCCTCACATGAGCTCTGAGGACAGTTACAAACATGAGGGTCTAGCCACTCCAGGCTCAAGTCCAGAAGGTGTGCCACTTTCTCCCAAAACTGGACAGCAGACCTCGACAACTTTGGCATCAACTGCCACAACAGTCATAAAAGAAAATAAAGACACAGAGAAGTCTGGAGACTCTGGTGTAGGGACCACTGGTGACCAACTGTCTACAGAATTGACCCTCCCTGTCTCTTCCAGCGAGGCTGCAGATGACCACACTACAAGTGAGTCTATATCTGTTAAGAGGAGCGAGTCTAAGCCAACTAAACCTCACAAGCTCACGAAAAGAATTTCAGAGACTGTAGAAACTTTTCTTAGCGATGATGAGAGCCCCGATCATCAGCTAGCATTGCCTTTAGTTGGTTCTCCAACCTCTAGATCCTCTTTTCAGCGTCATGAAAGCTTAGAGCTGCCTTTAAGACAAGACTCAGATGCTCTCAGTCCATTAGCTGATGACTCTTTGACAATAAGCCACAGAGACTCTCTAGAGGGTAGTCCTCTCATGGAAGAAAACTCTTCTCATAAGTCCCCAGACTCCATTGAACCTAGCCCAACCAAGGAATCACCCCCGCATGACTCCTTAGAGAACAGCCCTGTAGAGCAAAAAAGCCACCCATCCTTCCCATCAGCTCTAGGTCTACCTAGTAAATCATCTAGCCATCCAGAGCCCTCCAAAGCTGCAGAATTCCCCCAAGATGCTTTGCGTGGTAGGCTGCTTCGAGACCATGAGGCTAGTGCTGATGATGACAGTTGTGAGCAGACATCTCAGATGACAAGTTCTGGTAAGAGTCCCCTCTCCCCTGATACTCCTAGTTCTGAAGAGGTAAGTTATGAGGTAAACCCCAAACCCCCTGACCATACATTCCTATCTGTTCCATCCAAACCGGCTGTCATCCCTGAAGACCCAGAAGAAGAGGATACATCAGACAGCTATGAAGCTAAGAGAATCACTCCAGAGGAGGAGATGTTTAAGATGGCAGCCAAAATAAAAACATTTGATGAAATGGAACAAGACGCAAGGAGCAGAAAGAACTCTAGAAAAGATTTGTTTCCCTCAGCAGATGCCAAAATAGGGGATGACAGCTATGAAACGTTAGAGCCCACAAGTGAGAAGCTTTCGCAAAGTGAATGTGGGCTCAGTAGACCCGCTGAAGATTCAGAGTTAGCTCTTTTTGTTGACCCCCATATTAAAGTACAACCTCCCTCTCCTTTTTCAGCAGGTTTGCATGACGGATCCCACAGCAAAGAGGTCAAGAACACAACAGCAACAGCCAGTGTCACTTCAGAGGGACCTCACTCTGTCTCAGACCAACATCATTCAAAATCCAAACTGGAAACAGCACAGGAACGAGTCCCACCATCTGCTGATAAAGACAGTACTGTCAAAAAGGCTGCTCTAACATCAAACACTGAAAACAGGACTGATGAACAAAAGGAGGAGAGTTTAAGGAAGTCAAGAGAACACGAAGGAGATGATAAGGATGGTCTAGCATTAGGTGCTACCATTAAACAGACTGGTACATTAAAACAAGGTAGCAATGTAACAGATGAGGTGAAAGGAGATCAAAAGGTGCATACAGGAGCACCAGAGGCTGTACTCGGTGCAACTGTTGCCACAGGTCAAACAAAGGAAATGTTCAAACCAGAGGTCTGTATCTATGATGACACAGAAGAGGAGGATGAGGTACTGGAACCTCCCAGAACTGAGTCAAAAGGTGTCACTGCAAGAGTAGACCCTGATGCGTGGTCTGCCTTGCGGGAGGATGATGCAGCTTTTGCAGCTCGTGTCAAAGAGGAGGAACAGAAGATACTAAATCTGGTGGTGGACCGTCAGTCTCTGCAAGCAACTCCAGACACAACACCTGGTAGAACACCAACAGAAGAGAGCACTCCTACCAGCGAGCCCAACCCCTTTCTATTCCAAGAGGGGAAGCTCTTTGAAATGACCCGAAGTGGTGCTATTGACATGACTAAGAGGAGCTATGAGGAAGAGGGGGGTGGCTTTGCCTTTTTCCAGATAGGTGAACAGCCTGTAGAGGAGCCTCTCTTAGAAGAGGCCAGGCAAGAAGTTGTGAGGTCAGCAGCAGAACCTGAAGTTGGCCTCAATTTAACACTAGAAGTTAAGGCTGAGGAGACTGAGAAATCAAAAGAAACAACTGATTCTCAGCTTCAGTCCCCACCTGAAAGTGACCAGTCAGCATCTAAAAGCGATGCTTCCAAATCTAAAATACCTAAAATGGGCATTTCAGCTTCAGCTAAACCTACAAAGAAAGATCAGACATCCCCTGAGGGTTTAGAGACTAAAGCAGAAAAAAATATTGATGAAGGATGCTTAGATTTAGACACAAATTCCTCAGACCAATTGATAACAAATGTACAGACAGCAGAAACTACAGTGACTAGATCAGTTTACTCTGAACAGGGCCAAGAGTCCTCTGATTCTTCTCCAGAGGAGCCACAGTCAGTTGTAGAAGCCCCCAAAACAACAGGCAAGTCCAAACAAAGTGCTTCCAGTAGTGTTAAAAAGACTCCAGTTAAAACACAAGCTAAGTCAACTCCTCAAAGTCGGGGTAAATCCACAGTTCCCTCTCCATCTCATTCAACCTCCTCTTCAACCACTCTTAAAAAAGAGGGCTCTTTCACTTCTGAATCTAAATCTAGAATTCCCATCAAGGCTAGCACTCTAAAGCCTGATTCTACCGTCAAACGTGGTGAATCAACCCAAGACAAAAAGCTTAAGGTTCCTGTAAAAAAGGACACAAGGAGAAAGTCTGAGACAGATGCAGGTCCCTCTGTGGATATCAAAACCAAGGCATCATCTCCCAAAGCCAAGAGCTTCTGTGAGGGGGAGTCAACCAGGCCATCTGCTAAAAAGAGTGCAGAGTCTGCAAAATCTAAAAGCTTCCAATCCAGATTGCCAGTCCGAGGCAAAAGCGGTCAGTCGTCTCATGCAACAACACCCACTAAAGAGAAAAGTGAGCCAGGCAAACAGTCCATTGAGTTCTTCGAAGAGATAAGCGATGAAGCAGCAAAACTTGTGGCGAGGTTGGCGCAGGCAGAGAGAGAGAAAGAACAAGAGGCCGCCAACTCAGACGATGAGAGCAGTCTCATTGACCCATCAATCATAGAAAGAGAAACTTTCCCTGAGATGCAGTTCCCTCCCTCAGGAGCCATCTTTCCCATTAGACCACTGTGGGACGACCCTGTTGAGACACAGATGCAGCGAATCCCAGACGATAAAGCCCAAAGTCAAGGTATCCCCCCAGTTTAAGGGGCTATTCTCTATCTCTTGTGCCTCATTAGTACACTGTAGCTGTAAAGGTGCTGCCTCTCTGTCTCTTGTAGTTAAGTCCCGTTGTAGTGGAAGAATCCATGTGGCTGTGTCACTTGCGCTGTGTTTGTGTTCGTAATGACGTCTCTCTTTCCTTCTATGTGTGCTGAAAGTCTCAAGATTGACTTAAAGGCTTTATGGAACATGTGAAAACAACTTAGTGACTAAAATGTTGTAAATATTAAGGAGTACATAATTATTTAAAAAATCACATATAATGTCAATACTTTACTACTGATTGAAATTTACATTGCTGATATGATGAATTAACAAAAACAACTATTAAGAAAGCCAGTGAAGATTTGTTTTACTACCATTTATGAATGTGACTTGATTTGGTATACCTTGCGGCTCTGACCGCTCATGGCTGTCTGGTGGTATTTGCAGTAGATCCACAGGATGAAGCAGAGAGAAAAGAGCAACGGTTGGCCATTATAGCTGACCATCTGGGCTTCAGTTGGACAGGTGAGTCACACCTTTGTTACAGTGACCAAGCTATCAAACTTAAAGGTCCAGTGTTTAAGATTTATAGGGGTTTATTGGCAGGAAATGGAAGAAATGGAATATAATATATCACCTTAAAATAACCCTGTCTTGACCGCAAGCCAGGTGTGAATGCTGTTGTCACCTGAAGATGATGCTGACATGATGTTTGCGGTCTAGACAAGGAGTAAGAATCGTGTTTTCGTTACCTTAGAACGAGCCCTCTGTGTCTACAGAGGGGGAGGGCCCTCTTCCATGGAGGACCACAGCTTTTTGCATTTTTCGCAAGTTTCACAGCCACCATAGTTTCTCCTGCACACTTGAAAGGGTGAGGTGAGGCAAGCGGTATTCAGTTGGTTGAAATATTAAACCTCACTTCTAGATTCCACTAAATCTTACACACTGGTCCTTGAAAATATACATTTGCCTATTACTTAAGACAAGAAGAAACATCATTTCATCATCAAATCTTTGGATCATTATTATATCTTCTTTTTCTTCACAGAGTTGGCACGAGAACTGGACTTCAGTGAGGAGAGGATCAACCTGATAAGGATTGAAAACCCTAACTCACTTCAAGACCAAAGCCATGCCCTTTTGAAACTCTGGGCAGACAGGGAGGGAACACATGCCACAGGTTAGTGATAAGTAGGGTTGTCAGAGTTATTAAGTACAAAGTAGAGGTTCTATTAGTTTTGCCTTCAAGAGGGACTTAATCTGTCTTCTCTTTCACCAGAAACTACACTGATCAAAAGACTGACAAAGATCAACCGAATGGACATTGTTCACCTTATTGAAACCAAGATCATCAAGTCCACTCAGGATGAGACGTCCTCACACACCTATGCAGAAATAGAGCGGACCATAGCACTGGACCATAGTGAAGGTACGCAAGCCAATGTCAACTTGAAGCAGACTGATGATTGAGTTGTTTTTATGTTTTCATAGAAAGTTATAATTGATTACTTTCCTGTAAGAGTTATGTTATGTGTTCTTTGTCAGGTTTCTCTGCACTTCATGAAGACATTGACAGCCCCAGGCCAGGCAGGCGTACAGAGGCCACCCGTAGGAGTCCAGGCTCGGGACGAGAGGTACCCATGGTGTCAGCAGAGGACCTGTCCTCCAGTTTGTCATCACTTCACGACACGTTGGGAAGATCAGAGGCAGACTCCACAGCAACAGGTCTTCTTAGAAACGCCCAGAAAGAGAAACTACAAAAAGAGATGGAGACAACATAGTAAGTTATGCAGAAAGTTTAATCCATGAGACCCACATCACCTCTATAGCTGTTTCCTTTTATCTATAAGCATGGACACGAATGAGTTACCAAACAATCACCAGAGACAATGATCAAGTGAACTGTTAACTTTAGTTTGCAGTCTAGATAGCTAACTACCAAGTCCACTGTAGCACATCGCTCAAACACTTGTTAGGGCTATACATTTTGTGAATTTGACCAATGCACAATTCCTGGTTCTATCAGCAGCCACAATCCATTCTTTGTTAACTGGTCCCACTGTTTGATCTTTATTCCTTAAGTTTTTACATGATGTCAATACGCTGGAATATTCTGATTTTATTTTGAATATCACAACAGCCATCCAGTGACTAATAATTGAAAACTCTTTTTTCACAGCTCATCACAAGGAGTATACGAGGAATTGACAGACACGGTACACGCAGGAAGTTTTAAACAAGTAAGTCCTTTCTTCACATTGTACTGCACCTCTCCCTACAACCTCCGATCCCATGTGATAAGCCCTCTCTACAAAGGGGGCCCTATGTTAGGCGCTCAAGTTCCCCCACCTTCTCACCCCACTGCTGAACCATGTGATGATGACGTGCCTGCTGGATGTCAGGGAGCAGAGGGAGCAGGGGGGGGAGAGGAGTGGAGCTTGGAGTGCCTACAAACCACCAATTCTGACCACGATGCTCAGCATTTGTCACCTTTGCCCTGGCGAGAGACTTCTAATATCTCTCGAACAGGTGTATGCGAGAGTCGACCGTTGTCTATGACCGATTTTGGGGATAGCTTGATTGAGTGTGATCAAGTTGAGCAAGATTTCAGGAAACTGTCTTTGGAGCTTCTGGAAACCAGTGAGACCTCTGAAAAGATTTCCGTTACAAAACAACCACCTGGTGAAGAAATGCTTCAGCCTACTCAGCATACTAATGACTCTGTTGGTTCAATGACCGAATCCATGCAGACCAAACACAAGGCTGGAAGCCACATGGATGAAGTTTCACGTCGACTTTATAAAGTCCTGTATGGATTTGATGTTGACCTGATAGATTCAGAAAGTGAGGATGTATCCATATTGCCTGGAGACATCATTCAAGCTGCAGTCAGGAAAGATGAGGCTGAGGGAGCTGCTGGGCACACAAATGTTAATGAAGATGTTTCAAACTCTATGCTTGAGATTGATGTTTACCAGTCCTCAGTTTCAAGTGAACTTGATGCCAAATCCATTCAAACCCAAGATACTACCACTCAGGCAGGTTTAATGTCCCAAAAACCAGATCTCATTAGCTCAGCCAGCTTAATTCAGATGTCACATGACTCAACTTGTGAGCGGATAGATGTTTATTCAGTAGAGAATGTTGTGTCAGTTATACCAGGAGCTGAGTGCAGCTTTGAGAAAACACTTTCATTCAGACAGAATGAACCTGAAAATCAGATTGTGATTTCTGTGGAGTCTACACATGAGATTGAAGCATCCTGTTTACCAGAATCAACTTCTGAAACCATGTTTGAACTTCATAGCTTAGTTCATGATAGATCCTCTTCACCTGAATGTGTGACTGATGCAGCAATATTACTGACAGAGAGTAGGACCTCATCACCTGAATCAGTGTCATCAGCAAATGAGTTAAATTTCCTTGCACCTGATTCTCCAATACCTCAGTTTAGGCCCTTGTCTCCCTTACCACCTCCTATTTTTCCATGGGAAACTGGTGATGTCAAGACTTCAGCCCAAGGACAACCATTCCTTAGTGCACCAGGAGGCACTTCTATGCTTTTAACAGCAGAAGCAGAGGAAAGACCATTAACACCAATGGTTTCAAACAAAAGACCATTTGGAAGGCCAGTATCATTAGACAGTGATTATAGTGGTGAGGGATCCATCTCACCTCAATCATTAACTTTTGACATAGAAGACAGAGCATCATCACCTGAGTCTGTCATTTTAGAGGCTGTGCAGTGGATTTTTACATCCTCTGAACATGTGTCTCCTGATTTCTATGAAATGAGACTGTCATCTCCTGAATCCTTTGGGTCCCAGCTTCCACCAGACTCCCCTGTCCCAGAATTTCAACAATTTCAACAAGAGATTGTTACAACTGCTCAATGTAGATCGTCTTCACCTGTGTCAGCGTCATCATCAGATGTGGAATTTGAAACAGAACTTTTGTTGTCAACATTTTTTGAAGACAGGCCAATATCCCCAGAATCTGTAGCATCTGTAAATGAATTTAAAGCACTATCACCTGACTCACCTATACCTGAATTCAGTCACAACTGGTCTGACTCAGCTGTTGTAATGATAGGGGAGAGATCCACTTCACCTGAATCTGTATGCTCAGATGTAGAATATGGCTCCATGTATCTACAATCGCTTAATCATGAAGACAGAGCTTCTTCACCTGCTTCAGTTGCATCTGGAGACGATTCTGAATCTGTTTTACCTGAATCAACTGAATCTGCAGTAGTGAGGGATTCCATACTTGCTGATCATAGAACAAAATCACCTGAACCATTAGTATGTGATACAGACAACAAACCACCAGCACTAGTGAAATCAGAATCCAAGTGTGATGACGATTACTGGGTTGTTATATCTTTGTCTGATATTGGAGAAAGACCACTTTCACCAGAGTCAGTCCCAGAATACAGACCGATGTCTCCACAGTCAGCAGTGCTAGATGTTAGAGCATCCTCTCCAGAATCAGAAACATTGAATGAGTGTCTGTCCCCAAATTCTCCCATACCACAATACACACCATCTGTGCATCATGCTGTTACTATAAAATATCATTCATCATCACCAGAATCGGTGTTGTCAGATACAGAATATGAGCCTATGCCATTGCTATCATATTTTGAGAAGAGGCCTTTATCTCCTGATTCTAGTGGTTCTGTAAGTGACAGTGGGCTGTTGTCTGATCCTGTACTTGGCTCACCTTTAGAGGAAGACATGACACTTGAACTGACGGGTGCTACAATTACTGTGGAAGAAGCATGTGCTGAAAAGAAGTTTGAAACAAACACAAACATAGCTTTTATTCAAGAAGAGTCAAAAACAGAAGAGGAAAAAGATGCAAAATGTATTTCATCAAAGTCTGAAGAAGAAAATAGTCTGAAACATAATAAAACTGAAGCCCCCAAGACAAAATTAGTCATACCTGATGTCAGTCAGTCTGACCAAAACATTGTCACACCACCAGCAGGAGCTGAGGTCTTGTTAACTGATGTTGTTACAAAACAATTATTTCACAATGAAGGAAACTTAAAAGAGGAAATGCACAGTCCTGTAACCAAAAAGACAAAATCTGCAAGGAAGAAGAAATCTAAAAAATCAATTAAAACTGATTATGAACCTGTGCAAAATGTTACAATGTATCAGGAAGAATCATCTGAGTTTAAAACAAAAGAAGAGATAGAAGGATCTGATAAAGCTCTGTCACCTATGTTGTTTACAGAAACTGAATCTGATTTGCCGTTGTCATTGGCATTTACTGCAAATGTCCCCGAAGATCAGCAATTACCTGGAGAGTCCTTAATTTCTGCACCTCAGGGTCATATACCTTTATCCTTAACCGATTATTCAGGGTCAGAGTACAGTTTAACATATGATGCAGAACAGTGGAAGCTCATCTCACAAATTCGTGACCCTCAGTATGTAGGAGAAACCTTCATGAGTAAAACAGCAGTGTTTCACTTTGCTGGAACAAGGACAGAGTCTTATCAGACAAAGTCAGACGTGACAGTTGAAGACAAAGCTGCTGCTTTGCAATCAGAATATTCCCAAAGATCTCTTTCACTAGATTCTGAAGCAGAATATAGACCCTTGTCACCACAATCGCTGCTGGCACTGGACGCACTTAGACCAGATTCCTGTCACTCAGAGAGATCTGTAGATAGTCAGCGAGCTTTAACACCAGATTCCCCTATTCCTCAGTACTTTGCCTCTGTCTCTGGACCCTCTCAAGTTGATTATAGATCAGAATCAGATTCAGCTTTGTCAGATCTGGATCTGGGGACTGATTTGGACATTTCATCTGTTTTTGAGGACAGACCAGCTTCTCGTGGTTCAGTTGCATCTGTAAACAGTGCGCCATTACCTGAATCACCTATTCCCGAGTTTAGACTGTGTTTACCAGAATCAGTTGTAACTGCTAGATTGGATCGGTCTTCATCACTAGAATCAATGTCCTCCGATTTAGAATGTGCATCTGTCTCTTTATCATCGTTATTTGCTGAGAACAGACCATCATCCCCAGATTCTATTGATGAAAACAGGCCACTTTCACCCGAGTCACCCATTCCTGTATTTGGGCAGGCTTTGACAGAAGATGCTGTTTGGACCACACTGGAAAGATCCTCGTCCCCTGTTTCAGTTTGTTCAGATTTAGAATATGGGGCTATTTCTCTGTCACTGTCTGAATTGAGACCATCCTCACCTGATTCCGTAGTTTCTGTTGATGACTACAGAGGTGATTCACCAATACCAGATTTTAAAACAGGGCTGACTGAATCAGTTTCATTTACTGTTCATAGATCATCTTCTCCTGAGTCAGTGGTTTCTGATGTCGAATTTACACAATCAAGTGTAGACATAACTATTTGCGAGCAGAGAGCTGAGTCTCCAGAATCAGAAATATCAGAGACCATAGAGGCACAACTGGGAGGTAGTAGTCAAAGCTTACCTCTAAAGGCAATAACTGTGCCAGTATATAGACTTGTTTATGATGCTGAACTTTGGAAGCTCATCTCGCAAATACATGATCCTCACTATGTTGGGGAGACTTTTTCCAGTAAAACAGGTGTTTTCGAGTATGCTGGGACAAGAATTGAGTATGTTCTGGAGGATTCAGCTGTGGAAGAGGAAGAGTTGGAGGATGGTGTGAAGATGGACACTGCAGATGTTCTCCAAGCAATGCAAACAAAAACTGAGGGGGAAGACAGACCAGTGTCACCTGATCACAGGATTTTATCAACATCAGAGTCTTTAAAAGACTTGTCTCAAGATCCTCCAGTTTCCCAGTTTTCCTTTGAATTTGTTACTACCGCACAATCTCAGTCAGCAGTGTCAAATGAGGAATCAGACACACCTGAATCAGTTCTTTCCATGCTTGAAGACAAGCAATCAAATACTAGTGCAACATTTACAGCAAAACAGCTAATGCGTCAACTATATGATCCCCATTATGTAGGAGAAACCTTTGTAAGCAGAACTGAATGTGTGGAGACTAGCAAAGAACCTGATATCTTTGATTCAGAGTCAGTAGAGGCAGGAAGGCCAATGTCACCTGACTCTGAGGCAGAATATAGACCTCTCTCACCTGAGGCCCTAAAGTCACTGATTCTTCTGAGGTCTGATTCCCAGGAGACAGGGAACTCTTTGGATGAGGATGGACCTTTGTGCATAGACTCACCCATTCCCCAGTTTTCTGTCGCTGTTCCTGAAACTCCAGTGGAACATCACAGGGCATCTTCTTCTGAACCTGTGTCAGATACAGAACTTGAGCAGTGTGATCATGCTTTTTCTACTGAGTCAAGATCATCTCCTGAATCAGGGAGATCCCTTAACAAATATAGGCCTCTATCTCCTGACTCACCAGTGCCTGACTTTAGGCCAGTGTTAAAGAGCACTCTTGCTTTAGTTGGTGGATATAGATCACCATCACCTGAATCAGGCGCCTCAGATCTCGAAGATTCATCTGAGTTTGGTCCTTCAGAATTCAGCATTCAATGGAGACCAGATTCTCCCGATTCAGTGACATCAGAAATTGAGACAAGGCCACTCTCACCAGAATCAGTGTCAGAATATAGGCCTATGTCACCTCAGTCACTGATGATGACAACAGAATTAAGAACATCATCTCCTGAGTCGACAACATCAGTTATTGAGTTAGCAGCAGATTCTCCTCTACCACAATTTAGGCAATATGTAGAACCAACTGCGTTAGCTTCAGGGAGCAGGTCATCATCACCTGTATCTGTAATGTCAGACAGTGAAGTGGATGATCTGGACATGCCATTTATTGAGGTGCAAGACAGATCCTTTTCACCCAATTCTGAAAGCGAGTTTAGGGCACTTTCACCAGATTCACCCATACCTGAATTCAGACAAGCTATGCTTCACCAAACTATTTCAACTGCTGAAAGCAGATCTACATCACCTGAGTCAGTTTATTATTCAGATATAGATTACCAAGATTGGTCATTTGCATCAGTATCCGATGATCATAGACATCCATCACCTGATTCAACAGCATCCAGAGGTGAACGGCAGTGCCTGTCACCTGATTCACCTGTACCTCAATTCATACCAAGAGTATTTGAACGCTTTCCATCATTTGTTGGGTTTAGGTCAATTTCTCCAGAATCAGCTGAATCAGATGTTGAGTATGCACAACTGATTAATTCTCCAACTGATACTGAAGATAGACCAAATTCTCCAGAGTCAGTAGAAGTAGAAGCTGAAGAGAGACCTCTGTCACCTGATTCTGAATTGGAATATAGGCCTTTCTCACCTACATCACTGATGTTAATGTTAGATTTCAGATCATCCTCTCCTGAATCAACTAGTTCTTTGAATAAATTTAGGACTCTTTCACCAGACTCGCCTATTCCTGAGTTTAGACAGGTGCTTCACGAATCCTTACACACAGACATGGGCTATAGATCTTCTTCACTTGAATCAGTATATTCAGAGGGGGATTTAGAGACAGATTTGTACATACCCGGGCTTTTTGATGACAGAGCAGCATCTCCTGGTTCAGCTGCATCCAAAGATGAATGTAGATCTCTTTCGCCAGACTCACCCATCCCTGAATTTACACAGGCACTACATGAGTCGTCTGTATCACTCATGAACTTAAGATCTTTTTCACCTGTATCAGTGTTGTCTGATTGGGATATGGAAATTGAGTCATCTTTCCCAGTGATCTTAGAAGACCGAGCTTCATCTCCTGAGTCCGTTGCATCTCTGAGTAAACGTAGTAGACTTTCTCCTGATTCCCCTGTTCCTGACTTCAGACAGACTTTGCAAGAGACACATCTTGATGTTAACGCTCACAGGTCCTCATCACCTGAATCCGAGGCTTCAGACATAGAATATGCTCCTTTGATTTCACAGATGTTTGATTTCAAGACAGATTTGTGCATTCCCTGGCTTTTTGAAGATAGAGCAGCATCCCCTGGTTCAACTGCATCCAAAGATGAATTTAGATCTCTTTCGCCAGACTCACCCATTCCCGAATTTACACAGGCACTACATAAGTCGTCTGTATCACTTATGGACTTAAGGTCTATTTCACCTGTATCAGTGTTGTCGGACTGGGACATGGAAATTGAGTCATCTTCCCCGTTGATCATAGAAGACCGAGCTTCATCTCCTGAGTCCTTTGTATCACTGAGTAAATATAGAAGACTTTCTCTTGATTCCCCTGTTCCTGATTTCAGACAAGCTTTGCGAGAGACATATTCTGAGGTTAATGCTCACAGGTCCTCATCACCTGAATCCGAGGCTTCAGACTTAGAATATGCTCCTTTGATTTCACAGATGTTTGATTTTGAGACAGATTTGTGCACTCCCTGGCTTTTTGAAGACAGAGCAGCATCCCCTGGTTCAACTGCATCCAAAGATGAATTTAGATCTCTTTCACCAGACTCACCCATTCCTGAATTTACACAGGCACTACGTGAGTCATCCATATCACTTATGGACTTAAGGTCTATTTCACCTGTATCAGTGTTGTCGGACTGGGACATGGGAATTGAGTCATCTTCCCCAGTGATCATAGAAGATCGAGCTTCATCTCCTGACTCCTTTGTATCTCTGAGTAAATATAGAAAACTTTCTCCTGATTCCCCTGTTCCTGACTTCAGACAAGCTTTGCGAGACACATATTCTGAGTTTCATGCTCACAGGTCCTCATCACCTGAATCTGAGGCTTCAGACATAGAATATGCTCCTTTGATTTCACAGATGTTTGATTTTGAGGACAGAGCAGAATCCTGTCAGTCAGACTCTGATCTTAGATGTTTGTCTCTTGACTCTCCTCTACCGCACTACACCATGTATGCACACACTATATCAGGAGTAAGATACAGATTGACATCACCTGAGTCAGTGTATTCGGATGAGGATTTAGAGACAGAGACAGATCAATGTATTCCTTGGCTTTTTGAGGAGAGAGCAGCTTCCCCTAGTTCAACTGCATCCAAAGAGGAATTTAGACCTCTTTCACCAGACTCACCTATTCCTGAATTTACACCAGCACTACACAAGTCCACCATATCTCACATGGACTTAAGGTCCGCTTCACCTGACTCAGTGTTGTCAGATTTGGAAATGGAATTATCTTTCCCAACATTCCTGGAAAGCAGACCTTCATCTCCTGAATCTCAAGCATCAATCAGACTTTCACCTGATTCACCTGTACCTGACTTTATGCATGAATTACCTAAAACTATTTTTGAATTTAGGTCAGCATCTCCTGAGTCAACATGTTCAGATACAGAATACATTGTTATAAGCCTAGGATCACATCTTTATCACAACAGACCCTCTTCACCTGACTCAGGAGCGTCTGGAGATGAATACCAGGCTCTGTCACCAGACTCACCCATACCCGAATACACACCAGCGATGCCTGAACATGTTATTGTGAATGTTGGGTACAGATCACCGTCCCCTGAATCCATTGAATCAGATATTGAGTATGCTTTGAGCGACTTTTTGATGTCCATGAATTATGGTGTTGAGGACAGACCGGACTCTCCTGAATCTATGGGATCTGAAGTACAAGAGAGGCCACTATCAGTTGAATCCATACCAGAATACAAACCCATGTCACCTGTGGCATTGATGTTACTTGGGAACATTCGATCAGTATCTCCAGAAACACTTGATGAACACAAGAGGTTGTCACCAGACTCACCTCTTCCTTGGTTTACGCAAAATGTTGATACTATGACAGCAGAAACACACTATGGGTGTTTGTCCCCAGAATCAATATTGTCAGACACGGAATGTGGTTTGGCTTTATATGACACAGAAGTCATTGACATGAGATCACTGTCACCTCAGTCAGAGAGGTCAGATGATGAATGTAAACCCTTGCCCCCTGAATCACCAATACCTGATTTTACAAAGACATTTGTAGAAAATGTCATGACTGTGAGAGACACATCACCAACTGAATTTTCAAATTCAGATGATTTGTCACAAACCTTAGACCCATTTTTTACAGAAGAGCGGTCAGCATCACCAGAGTCTGCTGAATCAGATAAGGAAGAATTATCCTTGGCATCCAAATCATCAATATCTGAATTAGAAGTCCAAACTGCCAATGAAGCAACCACTGATAATACCACTGTATCAGCAGCAATGGCACATATCTCACCGGAGGAATCAGCCATCATGGTAGATGAGTATAATCTCATTTATGATGCAGAGCTGTGGAAGCTCATTTCTCAAGTACGTGATCCTCAGTACGCAGGAGAAACTTTCAGCAGTAAAACTGGGTTTTTGCAACTTATTGGCAGCACAATAGAGTATGAAAGGACTGTTCCAGATGACAAACAAGATAATGAGGTAAAAGATAAAAATGAAGATGCCTTTGCCACAGTTCCACCTTCAGAGGTGACACATGAATTAGCTTCAACAGACACATCCAAATCTGATGATGGGCTTCTTTGCACTTCAACTGAACAAGTAATTTCTAGCACACATTTTTCAGAGTCACCACCACCAATGATTGAGCAGATTTTTTCTTCAGAGGCAACTCCATACAGAGAAGCTAAGTACACATTTGAAATACCTGCCCCTGAGGCACAGGCAACAGATTCTGATGATGATTGGGTGGTTTTATCAGTATCTGATGTAGAGGATGATGATGAACGCTATTCACCAGAGTCTTTGACAGACTACAGACCCATGTCCCCTAATTCAGTCATGGTGGTAGAGGCAAGAGCATCATCACCAGAATCTGTGAAATCAGTCAATGAGTTTAGACCACTCTCACCAGATTCCCCTTTACCTGAGTTTACAACAGCATTGCCAGAATGCATAACACTCCTGAGATCAGCATCATCTTCACCTGAAACTATAGCATCAGATATAGATTATATGCCATTTGCAGATTTGGAATCTCAGTTTGCAGAATGCAGGGCATCATCTCCAGAATCTGCATTGTCAGAAGATCAGAATGAAAGAGATAGGCCACTGTCATCTCAGTCACTGCCTGAATACAGGCCCATGTCACTTGAATCAGCCATGCAAATGGCTGACAAAAGAGCGTCATCTCCAGAATCAATGCCTGAGTTTAATGAGAACAGGTCACTGTCTCCAGACTCTCCCATCCCTCAGTTTACAGTACCATTGGAGGAGTACTCCATGCCACATAGGCCATCATCACCTGAATCAGTGGGTTCAGATTCAGAGTGTGAGCTTATAGTCACATCATCAAGAGTCCCTGAGACTGACAGACCATCCTCCCCTGAATCCACATCATCTGGCAATGAGTTCAGACGACTACTACCTGACTCACCAGTACCTGAGTTTATGAGAATATTGTCCTCTTATTTTATGGATGCTACCTACATTGACAGATCATCTTCACCAGTGTCTTTTTCATCAGACTCTGAGTTTGTTGCTTTACCTATTGATTGCTGGATTGATGATAGCCCAAGGCCACTAAGCCCCGAAACTGCTGAGTCAGAGGAAGAATTAAGCTTTTGCTTTGATAGGACTGACAGGTTTGTCTCTAAACCAGAACTTTTGAGTCATGTGACATCTCCTTTATTGCCTGATCAGGCTTCGTCATTACCGAACAAAAAGCCATTGGCTGCGTCAGTTCAAACTAGCGAAACAAAGTCTAAGGAAGGACATGCCAATCCTGACTTGCCAAAAATGATAGGACCGAAATCAGAAGTTTTGTCACACAATGAATGGATGCAGCACAAATCAGAACCTGAAGGTATACCTGTTCGTGAGGAAGACTTCCAAAAAGACTCTACTGTGGAGCCATCACCAGCTGAAGATGTAAAAAGAAAGGTCCAACACATCAGTGCTGAAGAAGTTAAGAGCAAGACACAAAGGGTAAGACTGAGAGCATGACAATGAAGCAAAGACTCACCCATTTTGGACAAAATCATTAACATACCATTTGGATGGACGAAATAACTTGGTGTGCTTTGATGAACTAATAAGAAAATGGAGTGCAGTTAATTCCTTGAGCGTGTCCGGAATCTGTCCTGAAAGTGTCGGAAATGTTTAAATATTTTTGTTCTTTCTGATATATTCATCTGATGTCAAGACGCTTTTATTTTTTGCATGTCATGACTTCACACTAATGAGCTGTTGCCTGGGTAGAAAATAATCTGTCACTGCACAGTAATGTGATGCTAAGCTGGTGAAATGTTAAGGTCAATTAAATGGTGCATACCAACCTTTTTTGTTGAACTTATTTAGATTATGTTGCTATTTACTTACAGGCTCCTCCTCAGACACCAGAGGAAACACAATTTCATAGAGATGATGAGGTTCAAAGCAATCTGTTGTCTGCTACAGCAGTGGTACAAGACACCAGTAAAATAGGTGTGCTGTTCACTGATGACAAGCCGATGAAATCAGTTCCTCTACAGCTACCTGACCCGTCCTCATACACAACCCACAGAGCTGTTACTCCAGTTCTACCTGTATCTGAGAAGACATCGTATCGTGAGTCAGACAGATCATATGGGTACTCGGAGTGGGAACTGTCACCTAAGAAAGTGCAATCCAGTGAACTTTTCTCGCCCATGTCAACTCAGTTTTTGGTGCCGCCAGATTACGAAGCAGTATTTTCCGGACAACAAACCCTGAGAGTTTCTGAATGTAGCCAAGAGTCCTTGAATGATTTGAGTCCAGTATCTCCGGTGTTCAGTGACTCTGCTTCAGCTCGGGTTGTGACAGAAATCACCACCAAGGGAGAGCCTGAAAAGGCTGAAGACTTCGACTTTTCCCCAGACTTCAACAGAGTCCTCTCAGAATTTGAGAAAACTGTCTCTGAATTAGAATCAGAGGATGCAAAGGTTCTACCAAAGGACGTCAGCAAGGGATCGGAATCTCCACATCATTCAGACTCGGATACGGAATTCTTCGACTGCAGACAAGCCTTCTCTGACTACTCTGAACCAGATGAAGTTAAACTGGACCATGAGATTACCTATCATATCTCTGAACCGCCGTCCCCAATGCCTGGGACTAGCCCTGATGTCAGCTTCCTGAAAGACACCCCTCAGTACACTGGTCACGCTTACCTCCGAGTGGATGATTACAAACGCTTTTCGTCTGGCAGTGAAAGTCTTGGTGAATTTGCTTATGATTCAGAGGGTTCAAGGGAGTGTCGAACAGAGGGCGACCTCCCTGTGTGCGAGGAGCTTCCCTCCAGAGATCAGGCAGGGTATTCTGATGATGACGACTTCCTGGGAAGGGTAAGAGGCTGAGCATGAGCACAATGCTGCGCTGGCTGGTGTCTTGCCTGGCCGGGCTGGTTGCTGTGGTGCTGCATTCAAGACTCGGACAATGAAACACACAAGTTTGCACTTTATGGACTAAATGAGGCTAACAACTGCTTTTCTGTGCATGAGTGCCCAATGTCTCCAGAAAATAACAAAAATTTAATAACTGCGATGAGTTGCTGGATTAAATATTGCATCATCAGTTGACTGTTTTTGACATTGGTGGTGTGATTTATTTGCAATCCCTCATTTTGAAGTCAGCATTGGTTATATTTACAAACTGCTCTGAGGAACTGGTTCTATAACATATCACTTTTTGTTCACATCTTCACCTGTTTGATTTCTGCTTGTATTGTTCCCATCAGTGTGCGAAATACCCTTTGACAACTGTGCGCTGTACTTAATAGAGTAGGCCTACTACAGCCACATAATAAAGGAAAATTCTGCTATAGTTCAGTCTTGCATATTTCTCAAACATTTGGCTATTGTGACTCCACCAGGCATAAGCCTTGAGGGGATCATTCATTTGGTCTTGTGTGTTACATATGTCCATCTTTCAGCAGAAAGTCCAGCAGACTCCATTTTAAAGCTAGAGTTGAGATACTGGTATCATATGAACCTGGATGATAACTGGTACCAACCATGCAAGCTTGTCAGGAAGGGGGCCAAAAAATTCACAAAAATTGTGCACATTTTTTGCGAGGGAAAAACTGGCATGGCCATTTTCAAAGGGGTTTACCTCTTACCTCATGATATCTCAATACAAATGGGTTCCATGTGTATCTGTGAGTCTCCCCTTTATGCTGATCACATGCAGATTGGAGCAAAAATCATGCAGTTTTTTACATGGAGTATAAATGTGTTATTTTTGTCTACATGGTGTACTTGAATATTTCTGCACAGATGGGCCCCTAAACAGGAAATGGAATTGCATAAATTTGGTCTGATTGGAAAGTTGAGATCCCTTTGGATTCATTGAGCCCAATTGTATTCATGTGTGATAATGTTAGTCCCCATAGAAGGCATTTCATTGTAGAGACCATTTTTTGAAACTTGAACATGATAAATATCATTTATTAATTTATTAATAATTTTTGACATTTTTCAGGTGATTCTAGGTGTTAATTGGGGAATCTGGGATTCTATGTATTTTGCACACTGATGCACATCCTTGCACGTTTATATCAGTAGAAACTTTTTTGCACATCTGTCCCTTCTCTTCATCACACTTCACTATTATGTACAGGCATTTATTTTATTCCCTCATTCCATTTGTCTGTGCATATATCATTTTGGCAAGTCAATATAAAAGTGAGGTTAAGGGAAAAGAAGGAGCAGCCGTTGCTGTTTGCAGGAGTGTGCTGTAGTAACACTGTGCAGACCTGATGTATTGACACATGCTGGTTGTGTGCTGTCTCCCAGGAGATAGCAGAAGAACTAGGGGTGCTGTCCTCTGATAGCTCAGAGGAGGAGGTGCTGACCACCAGGGTGGTCCGACGCAGAGTTATCATTCAGGTAAACAAGCATGACGCAGCTGTGCAGCCGCAGCGCTCTATGGAGTGATGCAGAGTTAGTGGCTAGCAGAAGTTTGGCACTCCTTTGCGGCTTTCTTTTTATGCTGGACTTTACTTACTGGATAGAGCGTCCCACGCTTACATAAGCTTGGCTCAAAAGTTATTGTCTGCAGTGTAGTAGTAATATTTATTGGGGTGCAAGAGCCTCTCTACACCATGTTTTTTTTGTTGTTGTTGTTTTTGTTTCATCACACTCACTTACTTTTGTTTTTTTACGTGTCATTTTCTTTGCTTTATAATAGAAATGACAAAAATTGTAAATTGAAAAATTAAAGCCACAATGTGTAGATTTTCTTTTTAAGTTTTGACATTGGAGACCCCCAGTGATAGTGTCAAAAAAGAAACTGTTGTATAACAATGTGAAACACAAATTCACCAGAATTTTATCATTTCTTTACCAAAAAAGAAAATGATTTGAAAAAAATCTGCACATTGGAGCTTTAAAATATATAAAATAGACTGTAGATTTTGTGATGTTGGTCATGTTTGGGTGATTCATATCATGTTTCTTGAAATATTGTCTCTGATGCAAATGTCCATGATTATTGTCCTCTGTGCAGTAATATCTGAATTGACAGTTTGTGTCTTGTCCTCTTGCAGGCTGATAACCTACCAGATATCCCAGCACAGACTGTCACAGAGGAGAAGTACACAGATGAGCATGGCAACATGGTAGTTAAGAAAGTAAGTACAGTTCCTCAGCCTACGTGATGAAGAATCTTAAGCAGACCACAGTATTTACTGCAGAGTTATTCTCTGTCCGTCTCCTCCTCCAGATCACGCGGAAGGTGATTCGTAAGTATGTGTCACCTGATGGCATGGAGACACAGGAGGTGACCATCGAGGGTTCTCATCAGGAGACAGTGCAGATCGAGGAGGGAGACACTGTCTCCAGAGTGGTGAAGAGAACTGTGCTTCACAGTGATGGAGATCAGAGAGAGGTCAGTCTACTCCCACAAGGGTATATAGCAGCAACACTTTAATTATAGATATAATGCTTAGTTTTCATTATGTGGTTATACATAATTATTCATACTCATAATTAAGAAAATCATTCAGTGCTATTAATGGTTATCTAAACCTGTTCTTTTGCTGCATTCAAGAATTATTTGAAGTTTGGAAATCCTGGTGTCTCACTCAAAAAAATGTGACGCTTTTGCTAAAACCCCACGATACACTTCACCTGTAACACACTCACACAGTGCTAACAAGCCGAAATTTAGCAGGTATAATGTTTACCATGTTGGTTTGCTATGCTAGCATGCTAACATTTGCAAATTCTGACTGAAACTAAGCGGATTTGAGGCTGATGGGAAGGGCAATAGTTTTGCAGGTATTTGGCAAAAAGTATTGGATATACTGAAGTTTTGGTCCAGTGACAGAACTAGATAAAACATTACATTATTATAACATTAATGTAATAGAACACTACATTACATGTCAGTCAGTGCCTTGACATCTTGCCATCATCTCTCCAGTTGACCTTCTCGGAGCCCCTGGCCCTGGGCGCAGCCACATCATCGGAGTTTGAGGTGGAGCCAGTGCAAGGTCGGAAGGTCAGCAAGGTTGTCAAGACGACGGTGGTGAGAGGCGAGAGGATGGAGAAGCAGATGGGAGACCCATCACTGGCTGCAGATCTCCCCTCAGCCAGAGAGGACTTTGAGAAGGTCAGTGTGTCCAAAAGAATATTGAAAATTATTTTTCTCAAGAGCTGATTTCACACTTTTACTGGGTGTTGTTGAGCTTATCAACTGGGGAAGAGAGAAAATAAAAAAAAATGGAGGTGCTGTTGGTCGTGATACTAAAATCACAGAGTGTATCTTTACAAGTGCTGCTAATACATAATTTTATAACATGTTATTTTTATATCAGCTTTCTCAGTGTTTGTCTTCCTCCTTCTGATGTCTCTGTCCTCATTCGTTCTGTCCCCTCCAGGCGTTGAGTTATGCTGGAGGCTTTGGGAAAGTGCTCGTGCCTCATGTAGTAGAGAAAGAGATTGTGCAGGACGACGGTTCTGTGGTTAAAAGGTTGGACAGCAGCATGGACGTGTGTAGAAATTACCACAAAGACACTGGTGTTTACTGAGAGGGCATTTAGCAGACATGAACATGAAAGCATGCTGTGACTGCACTCTAGCCTCTAACCAAGTGGTTCTCAAATAGGGATCTGGGGACCTCTAGGGGTCTGCGTCACTCTGCCAGGGGGTCTCAATCCATAAATATTCTTTTTGTTTTTTTATTAGGTTTAATTTTAGTTACTATTATATATTCATATTTCAGGATTTTATTTTGTGTATGCCCTAAGAGTGAAACACACTCTTTCTGTGTGTGTATATGTCCTATGGGTAATCTATGTTGAAATGGTGAAAATAATCTTAATATTTTTCTAATATCTTTCTAATCTCTTGCAAGGGGTCCTTGGGTGAGAAAAAGTTGAGAACTGTTCTAACCAACACAACAAACTAACCGATCAAGGGAGCAGTAGAACGGCAACTCCAGCAGTCTGGTTGCTGTGAAGAGAGTGATATTTGGTTTCCTGTTTTCATAACAAACTGGAATTCTGGCCAGAACTTTGAAAATAATGTCCAGATTAAAAAAAACATTTAAGGTAGTTTTGAAGCATGAAATGTGGAGAAGTAGCATGGTCTGTGTTCAGTTACTGACAAAATGCTTGGTTAACCCACATTTTAGGTTATTGTAGCAGGGAAACATTCTAGTGGATTGAGAGTTATGTTATGTATGGCAGTCAACAGCTGCCAGTAATAAAATTAAAATACTTAATTGCTCTAAAATGTCATTTTCTAATTGCTAGTGCGCTAAAAAGTTAGAGAACATTACATTCTTTGCAAGAAAACTGAATGGTCAACAAAACTTTACATTGCTTACTAGCAAGATAAAGGGTTTGTGAACTTGCTGAAAGTCAACAAAATGTTACATTGTTCGCTAGCTAAAAAGTTGAAAAAGCATTATAGTTTGCTAGCTGATTAAAAGGTTAACAACATGTTTTAGTGTTTGATAGCTAGCTAAAAATTTAGCATTACCTTGAACCATTTGCTAGCTTGCTAAAAAGTTAACATTACCTTACACTCTTTTCTAGCTCACTTAATGTCACAGTGTTTGCTAGCTAACTAAAAAAGTAGTTAGCCTAGCTAGCCCATTAATGATGGCTCAGCACAGAAGCTCTAACTTCTCCTCCTTTGAGAAAACCTGTTGGGATCAATATTGCCAAATGATAGAAGTTTAAAAAAATATAACAGTACAGTTAAGAAAGATAAATAAAAAATCATAAAAATCAATCATAAAACTTGATTGGGTTGAGTCTGTCTCCTAATTTTATTAAAGGAATGTAAATGTTTTGCTCAATCCATCTCAAAAAGGCAGCCATTTTAAAGTTTAACATCCTCAAGTGTAAGTTTTAAGTTAATACTGGATCACATTTGAAAGTTTAAAGTTTTGGTGCAAAAGAAGAAAATCAAATCTAGGTTTAGAGTAAAAACTACACTTAGGTTTAAAGAGGTTTAAAGTGAATCAAAAGCTTTAATTTAAGCCAGTCTTAAAGTTTGGTGCAACATAATTTAAATTTAAACAATGATTTAATCAGGTTTAAAAATTAATTCTTGTTGGTGCAACCCAGCCCTAGAGAGTTAAGGGTGAGCAGTATCAGTTATATTGGATGTGGTGTAACACTTGCTGTTTTGTTCCCGCAGAAGCCAGATGCGTAAGTCACGGACCCAGAAGAGGACTGTGGTGAGGGATGCCCTGGGGAGGCACGTGCACCTGGAGCGCCTGGACGACACCCCGGACGCCCTGCAGCCTGACGCACTGCAGCAGCACCTGCACCGACTGCTCCAACGCTACTGTGAGGACGACCAGGAGGAGGGGGACGAGGAGGAGGAGGAGGAGAAGGAGGAGGAGGAGAGGTTTGACTGAGCAGCTGCTTCCACTGATCCCCTCCCTACATCTTCCACTGAAGCCTTTGGTGACGTACGCTTCCTCGGATCAACATGTCCCAGATCCCCTTGTTGTTGCCGTCGCTGATCACTGGATTTTTTCTTTCTTCCTCTTTTTGTCAAGTAATGGAACAGTATTTTTCGTGCTTTAACACTCTTCCTTCCTTCCTTCGCGTTGTGTTTCATTTGCTCTTTTTTGTGACCAAAGATAGCGCCCTTTGTTTTTTTTTTTGTCGGATGATGTTTTTACCTTTTTCGGCTGCTGTGGTGTGATTACGGTACACCAAAGGTGGATCAAAGTCTGAGGGGGCATCTCGGACGTTTTCGCCTCACGCACGGGCCTCTTCTTGAAGAACTCTTGTAAACATTTGTACATAGAGGAGATGAAAAAAATCACGCTTGGACTGTGGGGGAAAAAAAAGTCCAAAAAAGTCAAAGCATTTAATACATTAGCCCACCTAAACCTGCTGTACATGCACCGATTCAGCTGGAGAATGGCCACCATACAGATGAGATTAATGTTACATAGAGAACCAATGGAGAGGAGTGAATGTGTGTATCATCATGGACTCTTTCTACAGCCAAACATCACCCTGCTGATCTGTTTACAGGCTGTGTGATCACATCTTTCGTAATCCCATGATGCATCTGCCCTCTTTTTGTTTATGTATCCGTCCTAATGTGTGTCGTGCATTCACATTTTCTGTCACAGAGCTGCCGCCTCTCTGTGTGTATATATACAGTGTGTTTATTGAGAAAGAAAGTAGTGATGAGTGATGTTCTGATGCCGATCGAGCACTTAACCCGCCGCTATTTCACCTCCTTCACACGTGCTGCTTCCTCACCTCAAACTGAAGCTGTGCTCATATAATTATATCCATCAAGCCTTTTAAAGGACAAGGCTGCTTTTATTGAAATTCTTGTCAACAAATCCCATGTGCAGAGCCAAACCAACAATGAATGGATCCTACTAACAAGTCTGTCTTAGAACTCTTTTTGGTAATGGTACCCACACATGATCAGCTGTGGAAAGCTCCTATAGAGAGAGGAATGGCGCCGAAGTAGACAGACATGCTACCCTTGGCATGACGCACTGCTCAAAATCGCCACCAAACACTGCTTTCAAAATTCAAATTATTTCAACTTTGACTTTGGTTGCTGCTGACCTTTCAAACATCTATATGTGACGACATAGCCAGAAGCGACACATTGCAATCATGGGAGGTCGAGCATGATGTAAGAAAAGTGTTGTACCGTTCCACAAACTCTACAACACAACTTTAAAAATATAAAACATAGTTTCAAAGTTAGCTAAAATCAATGCTAAAGTTAGCTTAGCTGTTTATGTGTGCCTCTGCAAATCTCTTATCTTCTGAAGGCAGTTAAAAGGTGTCTTCTTCAGCTCTGGAGGAGCTTTGTCAAGTCTAAGAAAGTGACCCTGATGACATCACAATGACATCAGGGTCATCTCAGTTTATGCTTGTGGGGCTACAGATTTTTAACAGAGAGCCTCGTTCCCAAAGCGTTCCCCCTTGTCCCAAAACGTCAGCACCTGACGACCTGGGAATGAGACTGAACAATCAACTGTCTTTCTCCAGAATCGCTGACTGCAGCTTTAACCATTTAACACGTTTTAATTGTCTGTCAGCTTCATTTCTGTTCAATCATGTTTGATGCTGGAAATCAGTCACCGTGTGTCAGGAACAAACTGCATTTTAATGTGAGTTTTAATTACTTAATTCCCATTTTTCTCTAAAATATTTAAGATAGTAAATTATTTCTGCACATTGCAAGGCTTTCTCACCATAATCTTGTTATTCGTAATGACACAAATACTCAGTCCAATTTCATAAATAAATTGTTTTTTTTGGTGCCTCACATCCTCAATAATGAATGCAATTAAAGGAGCTGGTATGGAGCTATTGACCGCTGTCATTTATTATAAGTCAATCCTACGTACATCATCCTGCTGCCCCAAATACTCACAGAAGCACAAAATGTGATGTAACAAAAATTGTTTAAAAAAAACTACACTGTAAAAAATCATACAGGAATTTAATGGAATCAATTATTTTTTTTCTTATTGATTTAAGGCAAATATACTAGTTTTATTTGAAATATTTAGTCATTTTAGTAGAATTTTAGACCTTCTAAACATGAGTCCCTCTAACTTGAAGTCTTTTGACTTGAAATGATGAGCTGAATGAATGTGCTGTACAGAGTTCAATCAACTCATTAAATTAAGTCTCTAATACACTTGATGATAAGTCATGTTTTCTTGTTTTCACAATAATGAAAACACTGCGGACATGTTGTCTCAAGTACAACTGAATTATAATATCAAGTTTATATGACAAGAAAAGTTTCATTTCGAAATCACTTCAACTTGTCTTTTAAAATTCAGTCAACTTAAAATTTTAAGGCAGCCTAGACACTACAGAAAGTTTCTCTTAAGTTAACACAAAGTTTATTTTTACAGTGCGCAGAAACCAGCTGTTTTAGAAAATGACTGAAACTTTTTAAAAAAGAAAGCGTATGTTTATATCTTCAGTAGTCTTCAGCTCGAGGCTAAGCTAAGGAATCAGAAAGTAGTTAGAGATGGATTATCACATTGTTGGTTTTGGTCTTTTCATGGGGTTTGTTGACAACATAGAATAACAGCGGATTTATCCTTTAATGTTTTAGACACCGCACATAACATAGAGATGCTCTGCTTTACTCGCTGTTGTCGATTTTTCTTGTTATCACTCCTATCAAAGGATCGACACATCAACTTCAAATCCAAGCAAAGGCTAACTTCCACTGACTTCACTGTCACATCTGTACTTCCTTATTTATTTATTGCCGTCCGTTTGTGATCCCTGTGCACTCCAGCTGATATAGACTGAGAGTGATGTGTGTGTGTGTGTGTTTGGGTGTGTGTTTGAATGTAAAGCTAAGACTTTTTTTGCCATGGTAGACACACAGGATTTGATTGGAGCGCTGGTTGAACTGTGTACAGACTGATGAAGTATGTTTTGTGTTCATCTACAGTTGAGACTTTATCTATGTAACAATACGATCCTCACGTTGCCATTGACTTTGAGTGTGATCCAATGGAAGAATAAAAAGAAATGTCAAAAAGAGACCATTGATTTGATAAATGAGCATCTTGTTTCCATGGTGATAACAATATATACATATTAACAATGCAAATATCTATGCGGGCATGTATGACTTTATCAAATTATGACAAAAAAAAAAATAAACCTGAAACGCTAACAAGGCATAGCAGCTGCAGTGTGTACATGGCAGAACAATAAAACTGTACATGTGTCAAACGTGAAGTCATGTCATTCTTTCACAATAAAAGAGGTTCAACACACCCTATTATATAACATTTTGGAGGCTCTTGGAGCCTCCTCCCACTTTTAACATTTTGGCTTATGTTCAAACATATTCCTGTATCAAATATTGTCTTATTGGGCCTTAATGTCATTCATATTCTGGCAAATTGCTGCTTCCCTTAGATTCGCATGATTTAATCTTATATATTTTTTTTAAAAATTAATTAAAAGACAAAAAGATTTATTATTTCAATAGATAAAATAGCTGACCTGATAGCTAGCTGGAATGTTGACCTGATAGCTAGCCTGATTGCGGAATACTGCTGGGAAAGTACCTGTAAGTTCCTAGGTGATAAATATTGCTGTCAAGCCCTTCATTACAACCACTATGGAAAGCACCAAACAAAACACTGCAGCAGTATTGAATGACATATGCTGGATGAACATCATGATAAAAAATATACCACTACAACACAAAATGAGGTTATATAGGCTACAACCAAAGTATATTTTCACCCTTGAATTGTGCCATTGAGCTTTTCCACCAAGCCATTTATTTGCAGGTGGTATGGTGCACAGAAGCTTCTGGCAATGCCAAGCCTTTCACACAAGTCCAGGTTTATTTAGCATAAAAGAGCAACAGGTGTGAAAATGTATTTCTGAAACACCATGTTGTTTATTTCTTGCGTTGTGTACAAATAATATCACACGTCTCGGAATTCCTCATCCCTTTTACTTTTGAGAGGATAAACTTCAAACCATTTGGTGAAACAATCCACCATGACACAAATGTATGTGTATCCATTGTTGGAACTAGGGATGTTGTTGGCGACTAATTTCCCTGTCTATTAAACGCAAAATTTAATTTAGACTAGTCAACTAGTCTAACACTAAGAAAACACTCAGAAAGCAGTTAAAATTTAGTAGAATTTATTAATTTATAATGTTAAACACTGTCCGAAAAAATACTGTGTATTAAGAGCCATTTGAAGCCATTAATCTCAGTCTAAAATCACCAAATCATATTTTAAATGCCGCAGAAATGCGCGCTACTTTGTGCTGTGCAATACAAGCCTTACACATTAATGTACAAAACATGACAACTATTCAATAAACGCTTCACCTTTTCAGACCGAAGAGGGTCACAGTGTCTGCGGGTAATGGATCCAGAGCTAACGTTAGCTGCCAGCCTGACACACAGTGTGGCTAACGTTAGTGGTGCTAGCAGCAGCAGCTCTGCTTGCAGGTTTATGTCTGTGTATGTGCTTAATGTGGTCACATGTTTCTCCAGTTGAGTGAATACAGTGGTGGAAAAAAGTTTTCGGACACCCCATGAATTTGTGAAATATTGCATTAAGAATCACTCTTAGGTCTTCAAGTGCAATTTCTTTTAGTACAGTCACAGCCAAAATACTAAACAAATTCTAAAAAAGCCTTTAAAAACTTAAAATTGATTGGTTCCATAAAAATACATAAGAAATTTTGAGTATTGGGTCATTTTGGTACCAGTGATCCACTAATGAAGGTCGTGCTTTTTATTAAAAGACACAATTTTTGTTGTCGTGCTTCGTGTCTATATAAAGCCAGCACATTTGAAAGTTCTTCAGAGACAAAAATGGCTAAAACAAGGAACCTAATGCAGGAAACACACCTGAAGATACGCATTCTCAGCCAGGAAGGGTACAGCTGCCGCCAGATAGCCAGGAAGTGCAGATGTAGTCCTTCAGCAGTTGGATACACTGCAGAAATACAGACAAACCAACAGCTTGGAAGACAAACCAAGATCTGAGCGTCGGGATAACAGCCGAATGACATCACAGGAGCTTCAGCAGCAGTGGTCAAACCAAACTGGTGTCCAGTGTTCCACCCGCACTGTACATGGCCGACTTTTAGATCATGGCTTAAGGTCCTACGAGGCTGTCAAGAAGCCCCTGATCAATGAGAGACAGAGGTTAGCCCAGTGTCGTTGGGCCCAAGCACATAAGAACTGGATAGCCAGGAATTTGAAGAAGATTCTGTGGTCAGATGAGTCCACTTTCCAGCTTTATCTTCCTCCTGCTAATGTGAGAGTACGCACAAGGCCAGGCGAAGCATTATCTCCAGGATGTACAGTACCTACTGTCAAGCATGGTGGAGGCAGTATCATGGTTTGGGGATGCATGAGTGCTGCTGGTGTTGGTCATCTCACTGTCTGTGTGGGCACATTGAACTCTACCAAGTATTGTGCCATTCTCGAAACCCACATGCTCCCTTCTGCACATGCACTGTTCTGTCGAGGTCAAAACTGGATGTTTCAACACGATAATGCCCCTTGCCACACATTCAGGGCCAGTAAAACTTGGCTGCAGGAGCACAGTATCCAGGTCTTAGAGTGGCCAGCTCAATCCCTGGACATGAGCCCCATTGAAAATCTGTGGTGGATTATCAAAAGGTCTGTTTCAAAGCGTACACCAAAGAATTTAGAAGAATTAAAAGCAGCAATTCAAGAAGAATGGGACAAGATTACCCCCAAACAGTGTGAAAGGCTTGTGGGGAACATGCCAGCCAGGATTAGAGCTCTACTGCGTGCTAATGGCAGGACTACTAAATATTATTTTGATGATGTGATGGTTCATTTATTTTTTGTTCAGTTTTGAACACATTCTCTGTTACTTGTTGACTTTGATACTGACAATGTTGAGAACTGACATATTGAAACTGTCAAGAATTTAGTTTTGTTAGTTTTTCTTGTAAACAATAAACAAAAAATATAATAATTTATAAAATATAATATAATAACATAATTTGTATTTGTTTGTCTGTCTAATGCAGCCACACATTTTGAAACACAAAAAAAGATTTTTCAACAAATATTTCATGATAATATTTGAGAGAGGTTGCAGACCCCTGTCCTATAGACATTTATGACCTTGTTGTGTCTTTGAGGATACGGCTGTACCTGTTTGCAGGAAATAAAAAGAGTACATGAGTAGATCTGCTGTTGGTTTTGTGGTTGAATGGTTCATTTCTGTGGAGTGACAAAACCTCCTGTCCACGAAAAAGACGATCAGGACCGAAAAAACCCAGGATTTTCTCCTGGTGGGTTGTTCTTAACATGTTTCAAGTGTCTCCATCACAAAGTTTGAAGAAAAAGTTTCTTCAATATTTTTCAGCTTCGTTAAAAGCCCAAAATATTATCTTTATTGTACAGCTCTGATGATGCTTACATCATTTATTTTGCTGGTGGACTTTTTTTTTAAGGAATGTGCTGCTTGACAATTGAGACAATTCACCTCAAAGTCAAAAATAAACATTTTTACTCTGGCCCATATTGCTATTTATCCATGTAGATAGTTTTTTGTGTTAGTTGTTTGCAGAGTTCCTGCTTTGTCTCAAATATTATGGTACTAGATGGCACTTGGCTTGTGGTGCTCAAAACATATAATATGATTTATTAGGCCTCATTTGTATATGTTGTATTTTAATGTTCATTTTATGTATTATCTTTATATTTTATTTCTTTGATATTTGTATTTCTGTCAATCTATTTCCAGGTGTGCTGTACAGCAGGGTTTATAAACCTTTCATAACTGAGCCACTTCTGAGGACCACCTTCCTAAATCTGCTCCATGTTGTGTCACTGGTTCTGAGGGAACGTTAGCGAGCTAACATGTTTGGTTCTACCTGATGATGTGTCTTGATTGGCATTATGATATTAAAACATAACTGATCATTGAAATTCAATTAATTTGATGTTTTTCTTTATTTCTGTGAATTCTTGAGCACATGTGGATGCAAAAATAACTAGTTTTGTAGAATTCTGTACTCTCCAGTCTCTTCTTTTTCCCCTCTCCTCTCTGTGTGTTCATGAAGTACTTTTCCATCTAGTCAACATGGATGAAGAGTGACTAATTACTGTACTTTATACACCCAACAGTGGAGGTCGGCTCCCCCGAGGCTCGCTGCTGTTGACAGCTTGACAAGCGAGAGTGAAGGTGAATCCATCTTTTAACCCTAAACTTTAAACTTTGAGCTCTCATCCTGCTGGTTACCAGCCCACATTAGAGCAGAAACAGGTGTGACTCTGGGTGTTTATTTAACCAGAGCTCAGTCTTGTCAAAAAGTCCTCCAGAAGGCATTTCTCATTAGAAATCATACTGTCATTTTGGAACAAATGCTGTAGGATTCAGGGTTTAGATATGACAGCAAAAAGAAAGACATAATAGTCATGTTACACAACTTGCTTTACACGAAATGACACTTGTACTGCTTCCAGTTAGGATCTTGCATCACCCTATCAGGGTTTATTTCACAATAATGATTTGCTCTTGCATACTAAACTTTGACCAAACTAAATATTTGCTCTAGATACAGCCTTTCTGATTTTTTTTTTTTTTTTTTTTTTGAGGTTTGTGGCCACTGTAGGTTCCTTTACATGTTTGGAAATGGAGCGTGATGTGAGGTGTTTGCAATCACTGCTAGATGACTCTAAACCTTATACATCTAAGATGAAACGAAATGTATCAAAAAAGGAGGGGTAAAATTAAACATCTGTGGCAGAGTCCTGCACGGATCCCTGAGAGCCAGACTGCACAGTCACTCACTCACCTGTGTTCTCACCTGTCGCAGCATCTGTGCTCCTGCAGCTCTTCATGTGTTTCCATAGTGATGACATGTTACTTGTTGAAACTCTTTACAAGCATCAAAATCACTGACCACATTATTCTCACAGTCTATAAGCGCACCAAAATCCTCCCAAATGTATGACTGGCCTTATGACTATTTGTGTCATAATTATGACTTTTTTCCTCATAATTCTCACTTTTATCTCATAATTATGACTTTTTTATCTCATAATTTTGACTTTTTTTATCTCATAATTATGACTTTTTTTTTATCTCATAATTATGACTTTTTTATCTCATAATTTTGACTTTTTTATCTCATAATTTTGACTTTTTTTTATCCCATAATTATGACTTTTTTATCTCATAATTTTGACTTTTTTATCTCATAATTATGACTTTTTTATCTCATAATTTTGACTTTTTTATCTCATAATTTTGACTTTTTTATCTCATAATTATGACTTTTTTTTATCTCATAATTATGACTTTTTTTTTTATCTCATAATTTTGACTTTTTTATCTCATAATTTTGACTTTTTTTATCCCATAATTATGACTTTTTTTATCTCATAATTTTGACTTTTTTATCTCATAATTTTGACTTTTTTTTATCCCATAATTATGACTTTTTTTTTATCTCAGTTTCAACTTTTTCATTTCATAATTTTGACTTTTTATCTCATAATTATGACATTTTTTAAAATCTCAGAATTATGACTTTTTATCTCATAATTATGACTTACCTTGGGGATATTTTTTTTCTTTCAGTTGTGGAAATGGGCTTCCATACAACTCTTATGTTATAAAGTGCTGGTTGCATCCCACAAAAACACTGTGTCACATGTACGTGCTGTTATAACTGTCAGCAGCAGCAGTTTTCAGTACTGACAGTGAAGAGGTACAGACGACAGAAACATGCAGCGGACTGTCCAGGTCACTGTGGTTCTCCTGAACATTGTATTGATCATCTTCTTTTTAAAAACAGATCCTCTCTCAGGTAAAAGAAGAAAGGTTTTCAGCAGTGTTTTTCTATTTTAAATATAAAGTGTGTCTCAAATGATCAGATTAGTTGATTGTAATTTTATAGTGTAGTAGCAGCTTTTAATTGAACTTAAACTGTGTGTCATCTTGAGATGGTTTGTATTGTTTTTCAGTATTTGTACAGAGAAGGAGCTCTGATGAGGAGTTTTCTACTCAGCCTCCATCTGACGCCTCCAACACAACAGCTGAAAGTAAGTCTGTCTCTGCTCTAGATGTCAGGTCAGGTTTTACTACATGTATCCTTTTCCTTTTTCTTCCCCGATGTAAACTTGTTTTTTTTTTTTAAAGTTCATGCAGTCCAATACATTGGTCTGTATCACTCAAAAGAAATTGAAATGCAATAACTGTGATGCACACAGGGCCCACTATCTGAATTGAATTTGCCGCCCCGTTCCTGGATCAAAACTCATTCATCACATTTGTTCTTGTTTAATATGGAAACATATTGCTGTCACACCAGAATAAGAAAAAAATGATGAGTTTCATGTTATTAGGTGAAAATTGTATCCTTCTATTAAGATGTTTTTCATGTTATTTTCCACTTTCTTATAACATACAAACTTATCACTTTTTATCAAGAAACTCACAAAAGCCGGTCTGTTATTTGTGGTGAGGAGAGACGTCGATAAGTGGAGAAGAGAAACCAAACAATGGCACCTGGGGAATTACACCCCAGGACATAATTTAAGGACATTACTTCACAATTAAATTGTTTTATTTAAAAATAATCAAACAGGCAGGGACTGGAACTGCTGGAAAGTAAAACAATCATTAGTACGAACGAAAAATGACTGAAAATGATGTGGTGTTTGTCAGTGACAAGATAAAATGCGTAACAGAATCAAGCAAACAGCTGTTAGACCTATTTAAAAGGGCATATGGTTCAAATAAAGATAGAGGTTATTTTGGGTCTATATAAAGGGCTTATGAACATGAAAATACATTCAACCCTATATATAAAAACAAAATGGTAAAAGGAGGGAGGAATAGATATAAAGGAGGAAGAGTGGATAACAGTATGGGCATATCAATGGAAATTTAGCAGCTCACAGAGTTGGAAGGAGTTTGGCTGGAAAAGCCTGATAAGATATTTTATTACACCTTGCCAAAAACTGTGGAAACTGTGGAAATACAAATGCAAATCATTATCACGTTTTTTGGGATTGTCATGTTATTAAAACTTACTGGAAGGGAATACATAATGTAATACAAGAAATTTTTGGGAGTCACATACCTATGCAAAGTAAAATTTTATTTTTTGGACTCATGCTCTATGGATGGCCAAAAAGAGACAAATATCTGTGTAGTATTTTGTTGGTGGCAGCTAAAAAGCCCTTACAAAAAAATTGGCTTTCACAGGAGAGCCCAACTTTAAACATGTGGATGGACATTTGCAAGATGGAGAGACTGACAGCAGATGTGAATTAAAAGAGGGACCTATTTTTCTTATGTTGGAAGAAATGGATGGATTACATAATACCCCGCAGGCCGGACTTTGACACTGCTAACCGCAGATAATACATCATGTGTATGTAGCAATAAGCACATCTCACTCCCTGTGTGTTAATATTCATGATATGTTTTTTTATTTGTGTTCTTTTTGTCCTAAAAAAAGGGGACATTCAGGCTGATACTCTGTGACTAATAATTGAAGTAGATGTACATACTACTTTGTCGCTGAATGTCAATAAAAAGTAAATTTAAAGAAAAAAAAAAAAAAAGAAAATGATGTGGTGGATAAAAATACTTTTACAAAGAACACTGAAAAGGCCTTAATATAAATTCTGAAAATAACCAAGTAGTAACACAACACTACAGAAACTAAGATGAGGCCACAACTATTGAGACACTGATCCTCTCTTCTTTTTCACAGTGTGTGGAACACAAGCAGACATCGCTTTTCTGTTGGACGGTTCAGGAAGTGTGGACAGACCAGATTTTCAAAGAATGAAAATGTTTGTGAAAGATATGATC